>PVHY01002323.1:0-129755 GCA_004024945.1 Uropsilus gracilis | reverse complement strand
TCAGTTTTAGCATAAATCCTGCTAAGGTGGTTTAATCAGATCCTCTAATCCTGGTATCTGATCACCCCCAATATCTGATCACCCCCAATATCTGATAACATTCCTGTTCTCCCACCTCCTTTTCTTTATCACATTGTCTTTAGCAAGAATCCTCCTGGGTTAGTTTAGCCAGAATCTCTCACTGTTAATTTCCCATTCACTGATTCCCACCCTCCTCCTGGACCATATTTTCCTTCTTACCTGTATTGTATTCAGAATTGAATCCATCATTTCTCTCCCACCGCAAGACCACATTCTAGTGATCCCTGCTTCAATTTCCACAGCCCCTTTTAAGTGAAATCTCCTTAACAGCTTCAGTGTAATACTTTCTTAAAATACTAATTATACAATAATGTCCTTATGACAAACTCTATATAGATTAAGAAGGGTTCTGTTGTCCCAAATTAACATTCTGGTTCTGAATTGATGTGATGTTTAGTGTTGGAAATTTATAATCTTGGACAGTTTTTAAATGCTGTGTATGCAGATATTATAACTATTTTAGTGATATTATAACTATAATTGTTATAAAGGGAATATAAACATAGACTTCCCCATAAGAAGTTCACTAATCAGCAAATCTCCTTCTCTCCTAGAATATTTAGATTTGTGTTTACTTTAAATATTGATATTTTAGAGGTTCATTCTGTTTCAGGTTCCCATTTTTTCTTTACTTTTTTCCTTCTCTCTGCCTTTCTGAAGATTATTTAAATATGTTTTCCATGGCATTTATGATTTTACCTCTTGGCATAGCTAGCTTTTTTTGTTCATGAAGGTATGATGCATATAAATATATATATATATATGATCAATATATATATAGTATTATATAAGATAAATATAAATATATATATTATAAATTGTTATATTATAAATATATATTGTATTATAAAAGATAAATATGAATATATTTGGTCTGTGTTATAATTCTACCACTTCAAGTAAAATGCACAAGCCTTTCTTCTTTTTACACTTAAATTCCAGTTTTTATAACATAATTGTCTTAGATATTTCTACATACATTTATTACTTCAGACAGCATTAGATTACTTGCTTCAGCCTTGAAACATAATTCCGAAAACTCAAGAAGATAGCTTTGCTGTATCCAAAGATGGGCCACTTCCTTCTGTCGTCTGTTTAGAAACCAACTAGAGGTGACCTCTTGATGTGCGTGAATAAAGGGAGTGAGGTTTGTTCGGAAATAAATGGATATGATGAAATTTTTCAGAATAAGAAACATGTTCTATATATTTAAGCTAATTTGGGCTTTGAATACATGAGTGGTATATATTTGTAGTAACAGCTAATTTTAAGACTTACAAATTTTTACTGTGTGAACATTATATTTCATGTTTTTCTTTAATAAGTAGTTTAAAAATGAAGTCTTATTCTGGCTCTCATTCTCAACTCACTCTCCTTCGATTGCTATACTCCACTATCTATTCATGTTGGACGTTTTTCTTGTCTTGCTGTTTTGTTTTTTGGGTGATTGTTCATTTTGTTAGATGCTTCTCACTCTGTAACCTTCAGATTTTTATCAGTTCAAACAGTTCTTCTCCATTTTTCTCGATAAAAGTAAAATTATAAAGTCCTGTATGAATTGTTCAGTAAAGTCATCACATAGTTAAAATTTGATTTCATTTTTTTAATTGACGTAAGATTGCATTATAATGTGTTTCAGATGTGTATCATTTAAAATCAACATGTGTATATCCTGCATTATCATCACACTTTGAAAATATATAAACATACGTATGCATATATTCATTCATGTACATATTATTAATTTTTAATTTAGTTCTCCTGTGACCCTGTTTTTTCTCTGTCATAGTGTATAGTCCTAGTGCAGTACCTGTCTGACCAGGAAGATTCAAAGGTGCATGATGAGTTAAGAGGCCTGAGATTTGTGGACTTAAGTGACTTCTCTCTGTCCAAGTCTAAAGAGAAATTATCCTTCATAATATTTCAGAAACTATGCTGATGATGTCCACTACAATCTCCAGATTGAGCAACACAGAACGGATCTTGGCTAACTGGGTTTTAGCCCATGTCTTCTTTTATATTAAAGTTGTTGCCAAAGAAATAAAATCATAGGTTGTCTACACAAAGGCTTGTGCAGATATGTTCATAACAGCTTTATTCACAATAGCCAAAACTAGAAAAAAAATATGAATGGCCTTCACTAGGTACCTGAATAAACTCTGTGATAGCCCTACAATGAAATGTTTCTAAGTGACAAAAAGGGAATGCATTTTTAAAGTAGTTAAGAATACTACCTGCATGAAACTTGAGTAAGAACAAACTAAAGTGGGGAAAAAAAAGGAGAAAAAATGATCAATGGTTACCTGAGCCAGGGCTAGGTGATATTGGCTAGAAAGATACACAAAGGAAATGCAGTAATAAAAATGTCCCATTGCATGATTTTGGTGGTTACACAATATATGTTTATCAAAGCTGACTTTTAGTAGACTTAAATTACATACATTTTATTACATACAGACTTTACCTTAATAGAGTTGATTTTTAAAAAAATGAAAGGGTTGGACTACAACTTCTAGATAGCTTTGTATTCTATTACTTGGTTCCATTACATATAAAAGTAATGTGTGAGAAAGCACTTAAAGAGTTTAAAAATGCTAAATATGTATTGAGCATAATTATTAGCAATTGTAGTGGTTTTCATTCAGTAGTTTCTAAATGAGTATATTTGATAAAGGGAACAAAACACTCTTTCCTAAATGTCAAACCTCTGTGTAATTTTGGACTGATTAAGAGGAAAGGGGTGTGTGGGGGTTGTGTGTGTGAGAGAGAGTTTGTGCATTTTCTTGTTTGTGTTGGCAGTTCCTGGGAATGTCAGGTATGGTAAGATATATAACTTTTGTATTTTTATGTAGATATGAATGAATCAGGGCCATCTTTTGTAATATATTTTAACAGTTGAATCATTTTCCCAATTAGAAAAGTGTTTGACAATCTATTTGGGGTTTCGTCAAATTTCCAGTGTTTGAGGAACAGATCAGAATGTTTGATGAAAATAAACAGCAGCTGGATTTGCCCTTTACTGCCACACATACAGAGTTTGTTGGGAAGAGCTCATAAATCCTTACTACTCACTGACTCTGGGAACAGATGGCTCTTGGAGGCCACAGTGATGGCCAAGAACTCATCACATTACTACCATGAAAAGCATCTTCTGTTCTTCATTTAGATGAATGGTGCAATGATGTTTCTAGTCCAAAGAAATACAGATTCAATTAGAAAGAATTTTTAAGAAATTAAATATTGATGAGAATCAGAGCACTATCCAGGCATTAAGATTTCCAGCTCTCCCACCTTTGAGATGCTTCATTTTAATCTCCAATTTAAAATTCTTAATCTGAAACAAGACGTGTTGGCCCCATCTGTCATCCGACCTCCCAAACATCCATCATCAACCATTTCACAGATGCTAAATGAAAAAAAAAAAAATGGAAGAGGAACTAGCTCTATTGAGTGCAAGATAATTTGTATGCATTATTACATTCTTTATACATAAAGATGGGAATGCTTTGGCAATCATAAGAGTATGCAAGCTTTAAGATAGGTTTCAAACTAATTTAAAGCTAGTTCTGAAAATGTTCTTTGCTTTAAAAATAACCAAGGCAATCTGCTTTAATAGAATGTAAATGGATTTGAAATCTAGCTGACCTAGGTTCAATGCATGAGGCCACTTTTACTAATTGTTTAACTATGGGATATCTCTTACTTTTCTAACCACCCAAGTTTTTCACCTTTATGATGGAGGAAATAATATATTTCTTGGTGTTATAAAAAGCTAATGAGCAGGCATGTATGTGAACGCATAAAAATGAACCTGGCACAAACTTGGCATTTATTAATACTTCATACCCTTTTGTTAAGAGCTTGGTGCTAATCAAATCAAGTAGCAAAGTAGCAAGTTATGATATTAATAGATAAGAGTTGACGTCCAAGTTAAGTTGGTTAGTTTCAGAAACTTTATAGAGGGGAAGCAAAATGGAAGAAATTCTGTACGACAAAAATCTTCTGTTTAAGAGACAGGTTGGTGGTGTAAGACTGAGTATAACTCATTGAATTAGGAGTGAAGAGCTCTGTGTATCATATTACGATTTAGACTTTGTATATAATGATATTGGTGGTATTAATCTTTATAATGGCCTTATGAACTAGACAGAGAAAACATTATTCTTCTGGGAAGATGTTAAAGATGTTATCAAAGCCAAACACATGCCGGTGTCATCTCTGTAGATTGAGGACAATTAAACTAACCCCTTTTAACCTTTATTTTCAGGTTTGGTGCAATATAAATGTTTTCCTTTATGTCAGGAATTAATAACATTAACTTTGCAGTTGAAATGCACAGTTTTGCAACTTATTTAAATAATTTGTATATATGAGCATGTTACTTATCCCCATTAAGCTTTTTATCCATCATTATCCTTACAGCTACCTGATATACTTAAGTTGTAAATGCTCAGCAAAATACCTACAAGCAAGCAAGCCCTTAAAAATGTTTAACTGCTTTATAAAATGTCATTATCTTACAAAGAAGTTTTTGAAAGCAACCTCTGAATAACTTGAATTCAAATTTTATAACTTGTACGGTTTGTTCCAGTTAGATCTATAAAGTCTTAATCTTCATCCATTTAAAAGCAGGAAAGGATAATAAAATATTTTCAGTTGATAGTTGAATTAATTATATGAGAATTTTTGTTTAAAATGTATATCACTGTGGATGGCTACAAGCAAGTGTTCAGTTTTGTGAACACTTTCACTTTTCAGAAGGCATCCTGCTCTAAAGAATCTACTTATTCTTAACTCAGCCTTTGCTCTAAAACAGTTTGCTAATGCGTATTGTTCTTTTGTTTATAATGCTCTTAATTCCACATTTGACTACCTAATTCTTCCTAACTCTTCCATTTTCATTTTAAAATAACGAAATTCCTAAGAAACACTGTCTGAAAACTTGCAGAAATGTTGCAGAGCACACTGTACTTCCAGACCTCTGGTCTGGTTACTTTGTACCTTCTAGTGGGACTGTTAGCTTGTCTTCAATGCTTAAGGTTATCATCTGGTTCATATAGATGCAAAGTTGTTTTGTTATGTTATAAAATGACTATATGACTATGAAAAAAGAAATCGACCAAATATCACATTATGCATGCCCATGTCTTACAATTTTGTTATCTTTCAGTAGAGCTAGTTATAGAAAGACAGTATTAAAAAAAATTGATTAAACAATTAGGAATTAAAAATATTCAACAATTCAGTGGAAACTATAGATAAAAGATTGAAAGAGTCAGTGGCTCTGTGTCTTGGGAAAAGTATCAGTTACTATAATGCATAATTTAGTCATTTGTATATGAGATATATGTTATTAACTTTGAAGACAGTCTCATATTTATCTCTCCCAACAGGTAGTGGGTTGAGGGTATACTTACCCATCTAACAAACGTTGATTCTTGTAAATACCCCTGGCACCGGGATATTATGAACTTCAGAACTACTGAGAAAAATGAGATGAAGTTTTAATTCATTGAATTTTCAGCATATTCTGATTTTCCAGACTCTGGTAGTGAAATGCTCTGAGTGGTAGAAGTGAGTGAAAAACAAAAATCATTGCAGGCTTTCTTGTGATTTTGTTTTAATTCTTGAGTCTTAAAATTATGATGATTTATGCCTTTCTCTTTGGAAAAATATGTTTGTCTTAGTGTAAAATGTTTAGATGAATATACCATCAAGTTGTTCCAGACACTGAAATAGTGTTTTCTGTTTTTTCATTTTTTTCTGAGCACAAATGGCTAATAATGGCAGCATTTGGAAAACATAGGTTCTTATACTGCATCCATCACACTCTTAGGCCGGTTTTTTATACACTCTTAGACACAGGTGTTTGCATCAGATGATCTTAACTTGAATTTGCGTTTGTTTGGCAAACAGTTAATGTGCACTGTGTTTGAGTTAGATGTCATTCTTTTGGAAAAACTAAAATGAAAGGGACACAGTTCTTGCCCTGAAGGATTTTTACAACCCAAAGTTGGAGATAAATATAGACGCAAGTAAGTATGTCCTTTGAGCAGATCTCTGCTGTCTGATCTTAATCTTGTTCACATTTGTCAGATATGTCAAACGAGAGAACACTAGTACATGTGTTCTTATTTATTTCATGCATTGTAAACTGCCACAAATATTTAAAGCATATAAAAGTGATAATAGTGTACATACCAATGAGTAAATCAGGGATATTAATTTATAAGAAGTTTTAAAATACAGGATTGGTACATGGTACATTCCCAAATCATCATTTTCCCTTATTTCTCATATATATACATATAATATTATATATAGAGAATATATATACACATATATAATATAATACATATTCTCATATATATACATATAGTATATATATAATATAAAATAACATATATGTATTATATATATTATATATAACTTTACCATGCTACTTCTCCAGTTTCCCTGATACCTGAGGTGACTTACAAAATTTTGTGAAAAAGATCATTTATTTCTAATTGGTCATCAGATGTTGGTTCTTTTGAAATTATACATCTTATGTGCCTGTTGGCCATTTGTATTTCCTCTTTGGAGAAGTGTCTTTTTAGTTCTTCTCCCCACTTTTTGATTGGGCATCTAGTTTTGTTTTTGTTTAGTTGTGTGAGTTCCTTGTGGATCTGTGTGATTAATCCCTTATCACTCTTGTGGAGGGCAAAAATTTTTTCCCATTTGATTGGGCTTCTTTTAGTTTTTTCTGTTGTTTCTTTTGCAGTACAGAAGCTTTTTAGTTTGATGTAATCCCGTCTGTTTATGTTTTCCTTCAATTTTTTGCCTTCTGCAGATGATTCCAGAAAGGGATTTCTGAATTTTACTTCATGGACAGTTTTTCCCAAGGTTTCCTCTATGTATGTTATGGTTTCAGGTCTGATATCTAAGTCTTTTATCCATTTTGAATTAATTTTTATACATGGTGTGAGAGAGTTGTCTTGATTCATTTTTTTGCATGTCTTAGTCAAGTTTTTTGCATGTCTTAGCCCAGCACCATTTGTTGAAGAGGCTAACTTTGTTCCAATGTAAGTTTTTCACTCCTTTGTGAAAGATTAATTGGCTATATATGTGTGGCTTTATTTCCAGACTCTCAATTCTGTTCCATTGGTCTGATTGTCGGTTGTTGTACCAGTACCATGCTGTTTTAAGTATTATGACTTTGTAGTATAGCTTGAAGTCTGGAATAGTTAGGCCTCCATTCTCTCTCTTTTTGGAGAGGAGGTTTTTTGATGTTCGAGGTCTTTTGTTATTCCATATGAATTTTTGTAATTTTTGTTCTATCTCTTCAAAGAATGTCACTGGAATTTTTAAGGAGATTGCATTGAATCTGTAGATTGCTTTTGGTAGGATGACCATTTTAATTATGTTAATTCTTCCCATCCATGAGCAAGGAATGTCTTTCCATTTCCTGTGTCTTCTTCTATCTCTTTTAGTAGCATTTTAAAGTTTTCTTTGTATAGTTCTTTTACGTGTTTTGTTAGGTTTATTCCCAGGCATTTAATCGTTTTTGTTGCGGTGGTAAATGGGATGACTTTTTAAATTTCTTCTTCTTCTGCTTGGCTTTTTGCATATAGGGAGGCTACTGATTTCTGTGTGTTGATTTTGTAGCCGGCAACCTTACTGAACTGGTTTATTGTTTCAAGAAGTTTGTCTGTGGATTTTTTGGGGTTCTCTACATATAGAATCATATCATCTGCATATAATGATAGCTTCTGTTCCTCTTTTCCTGTTTGTATCCTTTTTATATCTTTCTCTTGCCTTATTGCCCTGGCTAGAACTTCCAATACAATGTTAAAAAGTAATGGAGTGAAATTGCTCAATGTCACTGGCAATCAGAGAAATGAAAATGAAAACCACAATGAGATACCACTTCACACCAGTAAGAATGGCCCACATCAAAAAAAAACAGGCAACAACAAGTGCTGGTGAGGATGTGGAGAGAAAGGAACATTCTTACATTGCTGGTGGGAATGTAAACTCATCCAGCCACTATGGAAATCAGTGTGGAGGACTCTCATACTAATGTAAATGGAACTACCATTTGACCCAGCAATTGCTCTTCTGGGAATCTACCCAAAGGAGACCTCAATGCGGGTACAAAAGGACACCTGTGCTCGGATGTTTATTGCAGCACTATTTATAATTGCAAGGACATGGAAACAACCCAAATGCCCCAGAACAGATGAGTGGGTGAAAAAGATATGGTATATACACACAATGGAGTATTACTCATCAATTAAAAATGATGAATTTGATGAATTTATGGAAGCCTGGATGCACCTAGAAGAAATCATACTAGCAGAAACGAGCCAGATAGAAAGGGACAGAAACCAAATGGTTTCTCTAAGATACGGTCAACCAAATGTAACTACACAAGGGGAGAATGGGGACCAGCTAGAGCGGGCGGGAAGGGGAGGTGGTGGGTGACCCCCATCCACTGAAATGATGTGAAATATATATAAATAAATTATGAAAAAAAAGAAAATATACATTTTAAGGAATTTAACCTTCCTCTGTTTTAATGATTAAAAATGATTTCATGGAGTAAAAAACTGACCTCTCTCTAAATCTTATAGTGATTGTTCATTGTGTTGAGACTTAGCATGCCTTTCTTCTTTGTAATATATTCTCTTATCCTGTTAAAAATACATTGTTGTGTAACAGGTCTCTCCAAATCAGTGGTGTACACTGCTGTGCTTTATTTCTTATGGATCTTTCAGGTTAAGCTCAAGAGTCTTGGAATGATAGGCAGTTCAAGTTCAGAAGTGTGTCTCCATAGTTGTGATGAATCATATATCTAATCATTTTTCCATTCTTCATTTCTTCCAAAGTTGTCTACTTTAGCCTCCACACAAATGTTAAAACTTTTTAATTTCACATTCATAAAAAAAAGACAAAAGCACATTTTCAAAAGTGACTAACATCCCAGTATGTTACTAATGATTTGTAGATTCTAAAATATGCTATATGTTGATTTGTCTACTTAATTGCTTCTGATACTTAAAATTACCTTGAAATTAGTTCCATATCAACTAACTTGTACACATTTGTACCAACACCACCCATATAAGTGTTTTGATGCTCCATATGATTGTTTCAGACACTCAGCTAAGGTTCTGGATTAAAAAAGTGACTTAAAGGGACACCTGCCTTGATCTTTGGGGTTTATCCTCTAGTGGGTGGAAAAGACATAAAACTTAAAAAAAAAAAAAAAAACTTAAAAAAAAAGTTTTTCCCAACCTATACAGGAAAAAGAGGAGTTTGAATGGAGGTGAAAAAAGAACGGTCTACTTTGCAAGATTACTTTTTGGAGGTAAATTAATCTGAGATATGGAGAAAGGGTTCTCCATAAAGAAAATCCCAAAGATTTGAGTAGAGTAGAAGGAACATTCTAGACAAAGGAAAGCAGCAAGCACAAAGACCTGTGAAAGAAAGGGCATGTTCTGTTTGAGTAATTAGAAGAAGGCAAACATTGCCAGACTATAATGAGTCTGCAATTATAGAATACAGAGTTTGTAAGTAATGCTTGTGAAACGGGGCAACAGAAAAAGACTTTTTAACTTTGACTTTAACACCTACAGGCCTGCTTCTCTCTACAAAGCAGGCTGCAAGCCATTCACATTAGCAATTGCCTTTAACTTGGACTAGAGACACCTATGCCTCCTTCTTTCCCTAGGAAGCAGGCCACAAATGGTTCATTAGCATTTTCACTGTTTACCTTCTATTGATATGCAAACATCAGCTACCAGCTTCTCTCTGCTTTCTTTCCCTCTTTCAGACCTAAAAAAAACTTAGAAACACATTTTAAACTTTACACTAGTTTGCCTCAATTTACCCTCTTTTAAACTGTGGGTTCTTTCCACCATCCCCAGCCTTCTCAACCAAAATTCCAAGTCAAAGCAAGACTATCAGTGCAGACTAATTTATTTCTAACAAAATGATTTCCTAATTACTACAAAAGAAACATGTAAGACTCCAATTAACATTGTCCAAAACCTTTCTCAGTGTTGTCCAAAGTCCTATCCCCAGATTGCCTAAAAATCCTCAGTCTCTTAGTCCTGATCATCTCACCAAAATCAGCCAGTAGTCAGAGTTCATCTCCAGATGCTTGAAGACATGTTCCTTTGGCTGCTCCCATGGCGAGCTCCTCCTTGTATTCCATGCTGTCTTCTCCTTGTCCTCCAGGTCGCATCAACTCCATGATGCCAGACCAGCAAAGTTCACTTTCTTTTCAGGCCTAACCTTTGCATTGCCTCTCCCAGGCACAAGTTAAACTCAGCAAAACAATCTCCAACAGAGTTCAAATCTGAAAACTTCTTATCCGCCTTTAACACACATGCAGCTAGCCCAGGTCAGCCAGGGGCTGCAGGTCCCAGGTGGCCACATGGCCAAGCTCACATGGTTCACATCTCCATCTTACAAAATGACCAAAACCAAACCTCTTCTCCATTAAATCTCTATCAGACCTCCATATTGCAATCCCTGTCTTTGTTTCCACACCCATTATATACCCTGATTTCCTGCCTTCCAAAAAATCTTTTTCACCTTCCTCCCCTTTGTATCTTTCTAAAATAAGATTTCTAATTAAGGTCATTCTCACATTTTAGTATATCTGTCCTTAAAATCTGCAATCTTAAACAAAAAACAATGAAGGGGGGTAGCACCCTCTATCACTTGGTCATTCTTGAGAAGGATATAGGGATCTTTGCAAAGCATACTCATTTCTTACCTAAGGCTAGGACTTCTGGTCTAAGTTCTAAGAATCCTAGTTTCCCAAGAGAAAAAATGTACTTTCTCCTTTTCGGTGCTTACTTAGGTTCACTTCACTTTTCCTCTCTTCCTTCCATTCTGGCTCACACACCATTAAAAAAAAAAAAAGTTATCTAAAGCTTAGTAACTTAACCAAAGCAATTTTCTATTTTTGTAGTTTAGTAATTCTAGGTGGCCTGGCTGGTTCCACTGTTTTAGAGACCTCCCAAATTGCAGTCATGGTAGTGACTGGAACTGAGGTCATCTAAGACTCAAGTGGAAGGATAATTCCATGCTCAGGCCTATGGTTGTTTGAACTGTTAAACTGAGGGCTTTGGTGCCTTGCAGGTGACTTGTTGAACATTTTCTTTATTTCTTTGTTACTTGGGCTTCTCTTTTAGACAGGTCAAAACTTGCAACATGCTCCAACATATTGTGCATGTGAGAAGAGATAGTAAGACAAACCAAGCGAACAAGGATGGGAGATGGGACTTTTTGTAGCATCACCTTAGAAGTGGCATTGTATTTATTAAAAGCTTGTCACTAGTCTGGTCATGGTAGGGTTATTACTAAGCATATGAATACCAGGAGGTAGAAATCATTGAGAGTCATTTTAAATCTGTGTGCCATAGAAAGTTTCTTAAGTCCCTCCACAATTAGACATCTGTCAGTTTCTTTTAAAATAAATTAAAACAACTTAGAAGGGTATGCCATCTCAGAGACCAAGAGAGTGATATGAACCAGGAATTTATGGTGACCACATATAAAACCATTCTAAAAGACTAATATGAAATGTTTTAGTCACCCCTATCCAGGTTTCAAGAGATTTGTATTATATAAATAATAATCCCTGACAGATACGGTAATTTTCCCCGATTGACAGAACTAGACAAGAAGCAAAAGATAATTTGGAATATTCACATTCTATGAATGTGAAAAACACATGGATATTCTCAGAAAGGAAACACACTCTCCCATTATCCAGAATTCTTTTTTTTTTTTTTTCTTGAGACTAGGTCTCGCTTTTTTTGCCCATGGAACTGCAGGCTCACGTTGTCTGGGGTACCATGGACTCAAGCAATCCCCATCCTCAGCTTCCCAGGTAGCTGGGATTACAGGCATGCATCACCACCCCCAGCTATAGTTTGGAACTAGGTCTTGCTGTGTTGCCCCAAGTGGGACTCAAACCACTATCCTTAGCCCCAGCCGCTTCATAGGCTGAAGCGTACAGGTACATGCCACCATGTCCAGCTTCCCTTATCCAGAATTCTTTGATTTGAGACAAAACTAGTATTAGAATACAGGTCTCTTAATTTCCAGTGACTTTCTATTTCTACCATATTACACCATTTTGTTGTGTTGTAAAGACCAAATATTGAGCTTTGATGATACTAAAATCCCACTATTAATTTTTATGGGTGCAAACGATGAAAAACAGGCAAATATGTGACTTAACATTCTATGAATAAACAGACTATTTCATTTTCTAATATTGTTATTCTGATCTTTTTGATAGAAATTACTTTGAGTCAGAATCCATTCACATTATTTATTCTAAGAGATGCATTAAAGTAAAATGAAAATTTGTGGACCCTTAAGCTGGAATAATGAACTAATTTTATCTTATGCATAAGGAAATTATGGCACAAATTCTCAAGGTTACTCTCACACAGACTTCAATATTTTGTCACTTATACCAGAAGATTTCTCATGAAGTGCTAGTGACAAAAACATATATACACTCACGTACATATTTATACGTGTGCATAGACTTTCACAGTATCTAAAGATAGCAGAATTCTAAGTTGTTTCTTCAGAACAGAGATTTCATACTCACATGGGTAATGTTCATTACTTAAAACTAATATTTGATGCTCATTTCTCATGTCTGTAAACTTTCTGGGGTAAAGATGAGAGAAGCAGAATTAGTGAATAGTGTTGAGGAAAGGGTGCAAACGTGGATTTGTGTTAGCACATCCACCCCAGTGATCACTTTCTAAAGTGTCTTACCGTGACTTTTGGCGAATGATGGGGATATTAAGCTTGAAAGAAGGTACAGATCTTCTTATCATCATTGAGCAAGGAATTTGGAATGACAGTTCAATATATGGTGTTATATTTTATTTATCATTCACAAATAGCTTTGAAATTTTGACTTTACCCTTTCTACAAATTCCTGCCAGCTTCCATTGCAGCTGATATCTAAAGGACAGCCTGGGGACCTCAATAAAAAAAAAAAAAAAACAACACTTTGCTGTAACTAGCTTTGATGAAGTCACCAGCTTATTGCATGACTAAAAGGTATTTTCTTACTTCTACAGGTCAGAGTGCTATGTCTTGCTTTATACTAACGATAGCCAGGCTGGGCATGGAGGCTCGTGCCTGTAAGCTTCAGCCTATGAAGTGACCAGGGCTAGGGATTGCAGTTCGAGTCCCGCCTGGGGCCTGTAGCGAGACCTAGTTCCAAAAAATTAGCTGGGCATGGTGGTGCATGCCTGTAATCCCAGCTACTTGGGAAGCTGAGGCTTAGGATTGCTTGAGTCTGTGGTACTCCGGGCAACGTGAGCCTGCAGTACCACGGGCAAAGATAGTGAGACCTAGTCTCAAAGTATATATAAGTATGTGTGTATATATATATATATATATATATATATATATATACTAACCTTATTTCATAGTATATATTATAAGTATATATTATATATTATATATATAGTATATATAGTATATATATATTATATATTATATATTATATATTATATATTATATATTATATATTATATATTATATATTATATATTATATATTATATATATTATATATATATACTAACCTTATATATACTAGCCTTATTTCAAAACTTTGAATTCCCTCTTAATTCTTTTTATAAGCATACACTGTTAGGAGTTGTGTGTGGAATGATGAAGAAGAAGAAATTGTTAGGCTAACCCACCGGAGTTGTGTGTATAGTGAAGAAGAAAATGAGATGGAAGAAATTGATAGTGATTTGTGAGACTAGCCCACAGAAGGGGGATTTTGGGAAGCATGTTTAGGTCTAACTTTAACGAAGTTGTGAAGCTTCTTATATACTTAGCAAGGAAATGTTATGATGATGTAATGAGAAAGTAGCAAAGCGCACATGACATGCAGCAGAGAGGATGTGGGGATGCATGATAACAGGAGAATTATCTTGTGGGGGCAACAGTAACTACTAATAGGTTATATTTGGGGGGGTATTTTAAAGAGGTGAGGAAGCTGGCTTACAGATGAGAGAGGTGCTGTTGTCTACTCGTTGGTGTGCCTGAGGGGACTAGAGAGATAGGAGGTGTTTTTCTTATTTTAAACTTTATTTTTTAACCTGCTTTCACATTGTACATATACCACCTCTCATTAGCTTTAAGTTGGTCACATTAGAATATGCAGTCCATGACCCATAGTTCTAGGTGACATTGAGAAGAAGGACAAAAATGGAGTGAGTGCAGGAAATATAATAGAACACTCCTTTAGAAGCTGAGGTCCATGAGGATTTCAATCGAAGGTTCTCAAGTCATTGATCACTTTTCTGAGCCATTGTGTGTATATCAGAAAAGGGTGTGAAGTGAACAAATAACTTTAAGTTTCCATTTACAGTTTCTAACAGGGCATTGTCAGTCTATGAATCTTAGTATAGGATGTGGGCAGTGTGAATCGCTGCTTTATCCTGCCGTGTACACCAAAGCCTTGCACAGTGGTAGTTAAGAAATGGAATGAAACCTCATTGTACTGAACAGGGAGAGTAACTATCACTGTCTAGTAGGGGGCCCTCACCTCCATATAAGGACATTAATCTTGGGGCAACAGTAATGGCCTCTGGTCAGGGATGTCCCTTAGGATTTTACAGCTTGGCCCAGTATATATAGACATATTCTCCTTTTCTTCAATGCAGCCCAGAAGCTTTTCTCCAATTCTGTCAGCACACTCACTCCACCTGTCACTTCAGATTTTCTCTTGCCCCAACCATGCCTGTTGTGACAGTGCATTGACTTGGTCCAACCAGTCTCTTCTTTCTTGTAAGTCCTAAAGGAATCCTTGTGTATTATTTTATTGGAATTTCTCCTTTATTTTAGTGGGAAAACTGAGAATGGCAAAAGGGAACCTAAAAAAAACTTGAAAAGTTTATTATAAAATTTAAAATGTGACAATTTATAGGATTTATAAATTCCTAGTTCTAATTATATTGTTACTAATCCTATTTTCAGTATATTCTGTTGTGATATCGTTCTCTACTTTCATTTCGAAGCTGATATTTTTATTTCACCAGTCTCATCTATTACCCCTTACCGGATGAAAGACTTTTGGCCCTACCTTTCTGTGTGTTCCTTTTTCTTAGAGCAAGAAGAAAGATCAGATAATTCAGATTACAGAAAAAAAAAAAAAAAAAAAAAAAAAAAAAAAAAAAAAAAAAAAAAAAAAAAAAAAAAAAAAAAAAAAAAAAAAAAAAAAAAAAAAAAAAAAAAAAAACTATGCACCTCTGAGACCTTTAAGACTCCAGAGTTAGGCCAGGCATAGTGACTCGTGCCTGTAAGCTTCAGCCTATGAAGTGGCCAGGGCTAGGGATTGTGGTTCGAATCCTGCCTGGGGCCCATAGCGAGACCTAGTTCCAAAAAAATATCTGGGCGTGGTGGCATACGCCTGTAATCCCAGCTATCTGGGAAGCTGAGGCTGGTGATTGCTTGAGTCTGTGGTACCCTGGGCAACGAGTGCCTGCAGTTCCACAGGCAAAAGTAGCGAGACCTAGTCTCCTAAAAAAAAAAAAAAAGACTCCAGAGTTATATGGGGCAAAAAGTCATTTTTGGCATATCATGAATGAGAGTGTCCCTGTGTATTTTAAATATTTAGGAGCAGAATAAATATCCTTTTTTTTTTCCAGCAAAGACTTATTTGAATGAGTCAAAGGACTGAAAAAAATGAGCTGACTATGACATTTCCCCCAATTATGACCACACACTCACAATGTAAGGAAAAAATGAAGCAAAGTCAGGGGAATTAAAGATCAGCAGGATATAAATACCATTAGAAAAAATACACATATTTAACACAGAGGCTTTGCTTTCTTTTAATCAAGTGTGACTGACAACATTCAACAATTTTATGGAGGGAATTATAATTTCATTGTAGAAACACCCTCAGTAATATCTGGAAGCTTGCAGTGCATGATAACATTGAGGTACAGAACATAAAGGCATCTTTGTAGTTCTCAGACTAGAGTGTGAGTGTGGTTATTCTCAACTGTTCTTTCAGTGGGTCATACATCTGACCTAAATTTACTGTTCCCACTGTTTTCTCTTCAATAGCTATTGGATTTCCACTTTCTTATTTGGGGTAAATTTTAGCAGCTCCCTACAAAATACTGAAAGACTTATTTCTGTCTTAGTGTGTGTATCCTGTTTACAAAAGCACAGAATAGGCACTCAGCTAATATCTCACAAAGGAATGTACCAGTAGGTACATGTACTTCAGGAAAATATGTTTTTCACTTATCCCAACAACTGTTCCACTTTCATGTAGATTGCAAGAACTAATTTAAGGTCCCTTAACAGGTAATGTATGGCAAAAAAAAAGCCAACAGTGAAGACAAAATTTCACAATAACAATGCAGTATAATAAAAATAAAGTCAATTATACAACTACAAGAAATGTTGTAAACATGACAATTTTAACAGTAACCAGTATAAGTAATGTGTAGCTTCAGTAACCTAATACAAACAAGACAAAATTGATATTGCAGAAAACATACATTATAGAATCAGATTTTATTACTAACCCTAATAACTACTGTATATTTACTGGGAACTTTAGTGTGCTATATTTAATAAAATATCAGAGATTTCATGAATTTTATGAAGCTTTCCATCATGTTAATATTATATCCCTTTCATATAATTTGAAATAATTACCAAATACATCCAAACAATGTTTATATGAATAAATCCATCAGCTTTGTGGAACTGGAAACTTTACCATATTTTCCACCACTTTTGAAATGTTAACTTTCTTATTTAATTTGTCCATTTATTGGGAAAATGTTCTGGGAAATGAAGGTGAAACAGAAGTTTTCCTCTTCTTTTGATAGCTATGTTGTGGCTAATCCATTGAGTCCCTTTTCTTGCAAAATCATTCTGCATGAACATTTCTCATTGCTTTAACTGCTATTTCCACTTCAGGGTGAATTCTATCTTCCAATTGTTCAAATTATTTCCATATAATCTCCTAGTTTCATTTCCTTTGTTTGCACTCACAGACTAAATCCTGGCTTCAATTGTTTTATCAGATTTAGCTTTTACTTTGTAAATAATTTGCATATACCATAAAAACTCACTACCTAGAAATGTTACCTAATCCCATTAGAATTCAGTCAAGAATATTATTAAAGACTGATCTCTGTTGCCACTAAAATTTCTATAATCATCTTTGCAAGTGTTCGTTTAAGACCAGACCCTATGGAAGACTGTCCAGTGTTCAAACTCCACACCTCCCACTTAGTTTCTGTTCATTTTATCACATACCCCACTCTGTGTTTAAATGTAGAGTCACTCTTATTTGTTGTCATTTTGAAGATGAAGAAAGACAAACTTGGCATTTAGTAAATGTTAGTTTCTGTAGTTGTGCAACTGCATTTATCTCCAATCTTCTAATAATGATGATTTATCTAGTTTCAGTGTCTTCCTATAAACCTTCCCACCACAACATTATTTACGATCAAGTTCTGGTTCTTCCTACTCATTGGACAATATCACAATATTAACACTCTGAATTCATTCTTTCAAATTTCTTTCTACAATTTTGTTCATGCTCTTGGTTCCCAAATATGCCTGTGCAGCGGTAATTCCTAAGGAGGTATTTTATTTTTCTTTGCTATAGCTTAGTGCTGCTTCACTTGCCACAGAGAAATTACTTGGATATTTTAAAAAGTGAATATATATATATATACTTTATATATATATATCCATATATATATTCATATTTATTTATATATATATTTATATATAGATCCATATATATATAGATCTATATATATATGGATCTATATATATTATTTGGAAAAATAGCAGATTTCTGAATCTCAGTTTCACTAGGAGATCACATTCTAGGCTTATGTTCAAGGGTGAAGACAGAGCTGATCTCTATACTCAGTCTATAGTAAGAATTCAGCTCTATTTTCACTTTTGTTCATAATGCTACTCTCATTGCCTTAAAACTTTAAATTTTTATTGATTCACTACATCTTCAGCTACCTATTGTGTCTTAAACAAAGCAAAAGATCCTCAAAATACACCATAGAGACACTTAACCCAGTAGCTGACAGGACTGCCTACTGAGTTCAGTGTGAGAGCTTCACTTCTTTTCCTTTTCCTTTTAGAGAATTTCTGCCGACATAGGGACATTAGAAAGTGATGGATTTTAAACTCTCCCTCACAGGAACCTGGGTTATGTGTTGCACATCCATCATTCACAAGCTATTAGTGCACAGTCTTCAATGATAGACTAAAGTACATGGGATCTGCTGTTAAATTATTTCTGAGGACCTGAAAAGCAAAGTGGGCAATGGAAAAAAGTTTAAAGCATATGAAGTGGTCTCTGGATGCAACTAAAAATAAAGGAATGCATCATCCAGTACATATTTTATGAAGTATCACTCGAATGTGTATGTGTTTGTGTGTTGATTTTAGCTTATATAAGAATGAACAAGAAAACAGGAAGGGAAGAAGGGATACCACCAAAAGATATCAAGCTTAGCAAATTAATTCTGAAGTAGTTATGGTACAGAAAAGTAAATGAGTAATTACACATGTTAACAAATAGCTAAAGATGTGTAGCCTATTTCACATTTTAAAATCCTTCTGTACTGAAGGGTTTTTTCCAGGAGTAGAGATTCCTGTCAAAAGTTTGTGTTCTTTGCTGACAATATACTTGTGTGTGCCATGTGTGTATGTGTACATACTAATAGCAGTTTATATATGCCCAGTGTAACTAATATTCTTCTACTTAAGTATAGAAATCCATATTTTAAATAGAATACCCAACAAATTCAACACTAATATCAAGTGTGTGTGCTTGTGTGGTTGGCAAGGAGGGGGGGTAATATAATAATATATACCTATTATGAGGCTTATAAATAGTAGCTACATCCATTAGTCTCCTTGAGAGATTGGTAAATGCATCGTCTCTTTACTGGTGTATTGATTCTGCTACTTCTGAAGGGAAAGATGTCTCATATCTGCAAATCTGTATAAACAACAGGGAGACGATAAAACAATTAAGGAAAATAAAAGCATAGGGGATCATTAGTAGCCTGTTGGACTATAGTAGAACAACCTACTTTCTTGTATTAGAGAGCATGATGGAAAGGATGAAGAGAAGAGGGTTGGGTTGAAAAAGTACTCAAATATGAATAGGTTCTGAAATCGGACAGAAGACAAAGAATCAAGAGAATTAAAAGAAAGAAAAAACTTACATAAACATAAATCTGCCCTGAGAATTCCACTGTCAAACTTAGAATAACAGAAGCAAAACTTGCAAAAGTAACATGTAGAAATAAGCCAGAAAGAAAAGAGGAATACTGGATGGTCTCACTTTTGAGGGATACAGAAAAAACAAACAAATAGATAGACAAGAAAAATTTTAAACTGTCAGTAGAATTGAAATATAGAGCAAGAGAAGAGAGGGGATTTCGAGGACAAAAGATTAATATGATGGTGCACAGATGAAAGGGTGGTGGGAGAACTCTGGGGCTGACAATGATGTAAAAAATAAATAATAAAATAAAACCAACATACAGCATCTAATGCATTGTCTTTCAGATGAAATACTTAAAATGATTAAATACTTTGCATCAAAAACTTACTTTATGCAAAACTTTTTTTAAAATTATAGGTCAATGGCTCTCTGTTATGTATATGTAGAATCTTCAATAAACTACTAGAAAATAGAATTCAGAGATAAATAAAAAAGTATACACAGTTTTCAAGTAGGGTTTATTCCTGTGATGCAAGTCTACTATAATATTCAAAAACCAAAGCATTTTGCCATGTTAGCAGGCTAAAAAATGAAAGATCACATGACCATATAAAACTATATAGAATAGATGTTTGATAAAAATCAATACAGAATCATGATTAAAAAAAATCTGGGAGAAAATACAGGGGAACTATGTCAGTTTGATTAAATTGCATCTACAAAATACCTACAGTTAACGTTAAGCCGTATGGTGTACAGAAGTAAGGCAAGAGTGTGTTCCTAACAACTCTTGTTTTACGTGGTACAGGAAGTTCTTGCTAGCAAAATAAGCACAATATTGAAATAAAAGTCAAATTAGAAATTAAGAAATAAATCTACTGGACACAATAGTTCAGTCTCTTTGGAGTAATTTGGCAGTTTCCTATAAAGCTGTGAGATCCAACTGTAGAATCCAGTGAACATACTCCTGCGCATTTGCCCAGATAAATTGAAAACTTATGTCTATCTAGAAACCTATACAGAATCATTGTTTTATTAATATTTAACCTGGACTGGAAAAAAAGTATTCAGTCGATGAATGAATAAAGAAATCATATATCCATCTAATAGAATATTTTTCAGTGATAAGAAAGAGCCTATCAAGCCATGAAAAGAACCTTAAAGGGATATTGCTAAGTTTAAAAAAATGGCTAAAAAACTATATAGTGTATGTGTACAGTGGTATGACATCCTGCAAAAGCCAAAAACAGTAAGTAAAAAAATTAGTAGTTGCCAGGTTTTGGTAAAAGTAAGAGATGAATAAATAAAACATGGGGGGATTTCTAGGGGGATGATGACACTATTCTGGCTAATCTTGTATTGGTGGCTACACACCTTTATATTTGATAAAACCCAAGACTACGTAATACAAAGAGTAGACTGTAATGTAAGTTCTGGACTTTAGTTAATAACACTAGATCAATAATGACTCATTATAATTTTAATAAATATGTAACACTAATACAAGATATTAACAATGAAGGAAACTTTATAGGGGGTTATATGATTACTCTGTGTTAGCTGACAATTTTTCTATAAACTGCTCTAAATATGAAAGACAACTAATAAAAATAAAATGAGCACCTTGATTACACTGCATTCATGGAAGCAACGAGCCAAACATGACGGAGAGTTGTAGGGCAGCTCCTGTGTGTCGTAAGACCAGGCTGCAGAAAGAAGAATCAATATTGTGCAAGGCAGGAAAAGTGGGAGCTGATTTCCCAAAGTAAAGATATTGAATAATTGTCAGAGACTCTTTGTTACTTTGCTAATTTGTAGCAAAAGATATCACAAAAGGAGAAGGTGCCCTTGTTTCAGATATTAACTAAAAAAATAATTAGCTTTTCTGACTAGACCTACATATAAGCCATTGATTTAAGAATGTAGGCAGACAGGACCATATATGCTGGTAGTACAGTTTAGAGCACAAAAAGATCTTAGACGGAATCAGCAAATTTAGGATTAGATGTTTGTCTATGTGACTGCTCCAGTCATTGAAAACTTGGGTTATGTGTCAAATAGAGGTGTATACAGAATTTATATTTTGCGAATATTTCACCCCTACAGAACTTTTTATTACCTTTTTATCAACGTATGGTTTAATTTTGTTAGTACATGTAGTGTATTTTAAATCAATGTCTCTTTTCGCCATTCTCACTTTCCAAAAGCCGATATATCATTTGGAACATTTAATGACCATGAGAGGTAGATAACTAGGGTTTCCATTTTGAGTTGATAGAATTTCTTCCCCCAAATTTGAAAGATGCTATTTTATTTAATCCATGTAACTATATTGAGATTCTCCTCCAGGCATTTAAAAATACTGACAGTTTGTCCTGGGGATTGCATTTACTTTATTGGATTTTTATAAAGATTAATGAATAGTTGCTGACTTTGCAAACAGTTTAACACAGTTGCTGAAGCCAATAGGAATTTCAAATGTTCAAAATTTTGTTAACATCATCATCACCACCACTAGGCATAGTCATTATCATCCTTCTGTTCATCACCGTCATTTTTCTCTAGTTCTGTCTCATGCACACTTAGCTGTAGAACAGGTTTTCCTTAACTACATATGTTTCTGTTTCTGCTAGAACCAGATTAGCTTTCTTTCTGCACTTAATGTTACCTTCTTCCTAAACAAAAAAGTTCATTTATCTGGTGACTGAAAGCCAGTGGCACCTCAATCAGGTTCAGTAAAGCAGTAAAATCTTTAGTGCTTGTCCAGGAGAGGAGTGGCTCTTTCCAAGCACATTTCTCTGTGGGGCTGGGTGGAGGTGAAGTTAGAAGGCTTCGAGGTAGGGAGTGTTTCCATATCCCTCATGTCCTAGGTGGGGAGGAGTGGGCTGAACATATGCTTTTCCATTCATCATATGACTAAGCACACATGATTTGAACAAATAGGTCACATGTTACACTGGGATTCAATGGGCTAATGCTGTTCAAGTGCTAAGGTTCTGGGTTCCCTCAGGAAAGTTTGGTCATTACTGGATCAACAGCAAATGGAGACATTGCTAAGGGAAAGAGTTGTGCATGGACACAAACAGGTAAAGGTTGCATTCAAAAGGGTTGGTTTATTAGGAAAAAAGAGAAAGGAAAAGAAGGCTCCATAGACACTGGCAGGCAGAGAAATGCCTTGTCTCTGGGCAGGAGTTTTGCTTATACAGTGTTCTTTGGGGGGTTCATTCCTTTGTCTAATTTTTAGCTACTATGTAATCTATCATTTCTAAGGCCTAGTTAGTTTAATCTTGTGCTTCTTTGTAAGAACCTGATACAGGGTAGTGATGCAGTTGAAAATTGTATGGACACCAAAATGCCCTGGTGGGCAGGGTCTGAGGAAAGGACCCATGAAAAGAAGCAAGAAGTGGGAAAAGGGCTAATCAAAAGGATGAGCAAGGAGAGAGGGAAAAAATAAAACTTGAGAGTGGCAGACTGATAAAGCAGGCCCACAAGGCCTGGCCAAGGAAAGCCCCCTGCAAGAGTGAGCTGGTAGTGGCAAGGAGCCTTGGTGGGAAAGTGGCCAGCAGAGGGCAAAGGGGAAAGGAGTAGCCGTTGTGAAGTTGGATGCCAGAGTGTCAGGCCAGGGGTGACCAGGGGCTGCTGAGAGCAGGCCTGGTGGATTTGTCCAGACACAGCTAAAGGCAGACCTGGTAAAGGAAATGCATGGAGCTGTAGCAAGGTGGCAGATTTGGAAAGATGATTTGTGCATCAGCAATTATGGAAGAAATGTGAAGAGGCTTGGAGAAGTAGAGCAGCAAGGAACACTGGAGAGGGAAGAAGCAAAGAGAAGATGCCAGAGAAGGACTGGACATTGCAGGGTGCCTGCAGGTTTGGAGGGGCACCATCTTGGATATGTGTTTGGGACTTTCAGACTAAAAGGTACTTGGAGTCAAATAACTGGTCACTTGTGGCATTAAGGACTTTTCGTTTTCCTGGTTAATTTCCCTTGTTAATAAAACCCTCTTGTTAAACTGCATTTGTCGGGCGGGTGGTATGGACCTGAGGGAACCTGACTGGCAGAAGCCTCATTTTAAAAGGCTCCTTTTGGTTAAGGGCTTCTGTCCCATTTTTGACCCGATTTCAAACCAGCAGTTCTCCACATCTCCACCCCTGGTCAGTACCTACAGGATTTCCCATAACCAGCTTAATGACTCATCTTTGCCAGCAGATCTTCCATCCATGTGAAGGTCAACTTTAAGTGACTCTAGCCCCTCCTTCTCCAAGAGAGCTAAGCTGGCTAGATAGCTCCGAGTTTCAGTTGTTTAAACACCCACCGTGCCTTTTTCTCTAAAAAAGACCTAGTGTTGGGTACAGTACAGCTTTTCCTGCTAACACTTTTCTTACCCTTAGTGGCTACAACATTTTTAGACTAAACTGAAGGAGTCACCACCTTTGAATCTTGCCCCTACTCCCAGAGCTTTCCCTGTTATTCTTTCTTGTATCATTCAATGTTTTGGTTCATAAGACAATAAGGATACTATTCCAACAATGAATATTGTTAAAAGTGCATGGTCAAGCATACTATTTCATGCCCCTGAGACTACCAGTACTCCCTAGAGGATCTATTCTCATAGCTAAAATTAGAACATTACTTTCCATTGTTAGGAGTCCCCTGTGGGAAAGAAGATGAGTGAGAAGGAAGAAATTGATAGTGATCAATAGGTACAGCCAACAAATGGGGGACCCTGGGAACATGCCCAAGGTCCAAATTTAATGAAGCTATAAAGACTCTTATATACTTTGGCAAGGAATGATAACAATGAGCTAATGAGAAGGAGAAACTCCATTTCCAAAGCATACCTAACATATAGCAGGGGTACAGGGGATAACAGGAGAATTTTCCTGTGGGGTGAACAGCCATTACCTTTAGGTCATTTGTCTCCTGGGACATTCCAAAGAGGTTAGGAAGCTGTGTCACAGGTGAGAGAGGTGCTATTGCCCACCTCTAGGGTGCTAGAGGGGATGAGAGAGATAAAGGTGTTCCTTTCATCTAAGGCATATCTCTCAACCTGTGTCCATGGCCCACAGCCCCACATTTCATCTTTGAATTTTGCTGACTTCTTCCTGTGTTTACCATTTAGTAGATCCTTAGAAATGCTTATTAACAGAATTGGGAGACATGATTCTGTCTTCCCACCCATTATAAAACTTCTTTCCTTAAAAAAAAAAAAAAAAAAAGGCGGGGAGGGGGGGCTAGAGAAAAATTTTCTTACGTTAGAGCACTAACATCTTTTATACTTTTTCATCATATATTGGTTCCAAAAAGTAATATCTTGGGTGTCATTCTATGCTGAATGTTTGTCCTCAACTCCTGACTGAAGAGTTTTCTGCCGTTTTTTTCCCTTTTCTCTAGTTTGCTATTAAAAGTACAACCTCTAGAGTCTGCTTGAGATTAGCAGCCATTCCTTGTCCAGCTTTTGATTGTGAAATGCCACTTTTATTTCCAACCTTGCCAAGTCTGATTTCCTCCTGTGTTTTTTCCTCTTGGCTTTTTAAATTAAAGTGGTAGTCCCTGGGGGTATATCTCTTGCCTGAAGCTGTCATCCTGTCTAAAGATAACAACACTGTATTTACCATCACAAAAAAAGCAAGAAAATAACATAAGAATGAGAGAATGTTTGACCTATTAGTGATAGTGTCTTTTCACTATAAAATAAGGATTTAACTGATAGATTGTGCCAGAGATTTTATAGTTTATAAATTCATTTTCACATGTACAGTTTCAGTTTATTTTGCTGAGATTTCAAGAAAAAAAACATACTCTCCTCAACACTAAAGAGATTAACTTGGTTAAATGGAAGTTCCTGACCTCCCAAAAAATGTCTGTGTACAGTTGGCTCTGTATTTTGTAAGTGAAGTAGTTTTTTAAAATAATGCAATGACAAAATGAATGAGTTTATTTTTTATTTGTTTTGTCAAAGCTCTGATGTGTTAAAGGGCATATATTATGAACTGTGACAATATTTAAAAACTGTACTCTCAAGGGATAAAATGCTAAATGAATACTATTTATAGAAAATAAAATAAAATTCTACCAATCATGTTTCTTTTTTAAATGAGATTCAAAAGTATGTTAAGTATATTTAGAAGTATTTTAATTGCAAAGTGCCAAAGACATTTTTATATGTAGAGACTTGATATTTGCATGCTTCTTTTGTTTAATTTCATGTTCCAAATATTTCCGAATGCATAAAAATCTGCACTGCCAAATGACAGGCTTAGTGGACAGAGCTATATATATAATCTATACTATATGTTAGGATAATAATGTCTTCGAATATGTATTACAACTGAGATAATAGATGCATAGGCAGATACTGGTAACAGGACTGATTAAAAAGAAAGGAACTGATAATCTAAAGGGTATTGTTTTGTCCTTCATGAAGCAAATACTTGGGAAAACCTTTATTTCAGTAGTCTTTTCCCCTTTCTGTTTCTCTGCTCAACTGTAATCAAGGTCAGTTTAACAATATTATGTAAATATAATACTGTGTTCTACTTAGCAGTGAAGTTGAGTATTTCAAATTTAAGATGACAAAATTAGAATTCTTTTGGAAAAGGAATTGATGATCATTAATATTTATACAAGAACAAGAACGAACACCTAGAATGTGCCAGACAAAGACAAATGCTTTTGCAGGCTCTGGTGATAGCTAATAAAAATAAAAGTTCTCCAAAATTATCAATTAATCAACATAACCATGATGTTGAAGCATCATGTAAATGATGCTTTTATGACACGATTTCAGTGACTTGTTCTAAAATTAAGCAAAAATAACAGAATATTAAATTGAAACAAAAGATCATACTTAAAAAACAACCTGAATATGACAGGTGAATGAGTTACCGCATGAGAGTTGACAGCATATAAACTTTGACTTTGGAAATGAATATCAGATTTTCTGAGGTGAACATGAAAGGTGCTATGGAAATACAGAGTTTTAACATCTAAATCATACTGAATGGTGGTCCTTTACTCTGTAGAGAAGACTTCATTCAACAGCAATAGGTATAGTTGATCCAGGCAAGACTTCATTAGACCCTCAAGCATGAAAGGACCAATAGTAGAGAGGAAAATCTAGCTTGGTTCCCAAAGGACATTAGGAGGAGGCATCTAGAAGGTTGGTTCACTAAGCAAACTGAGAAGCACAGCGCCATAACTTGTTCTGGTTTGGGCGCTGTGGGCATGTACAGATGAATACCCTTTGTCTTCACCTGTTAGGAAATTGTAAGATAATGATTAATCAGAATCTAACAAATGTATGTCTAGTATGCCATCTCATGGTCACTCTGGTGGACAACATTGTTTGAACAATGCTGAACTGTGTAATTCAGACCACCTCTTTAAATATGACTTGGGCAACTCATTCCACTTTTTAGGCTATCTCAGCGCTAGTTATGGGCAGCTATTCTAAGAGGTATTATTTAAGTTCTATTTTGAAAGTTCGATAAAAGGAATTTAAGAGAAGAGTGGGAAAAGATCCATTGTAGGTACAGAGAACACTGCTTCCTACCTGAAAGATTTCAAGATGTTTCCTAACTTCCTAGAACCTCATTCACATGGGAAATAAAACAGATGACTCCTACTAGTTCACATAGGTTTAAATAGAATATAAAATTTCTGGTTCTGTGGTTGAAATCTGGTCTTGAAATTTTTAAAAAAATTCAGATCAATTACATCCCCCCCTTTTTTTTTGCAACAATTTTTTTGCATTATATCTGATCATTGCTCATTATTCCTATAATATCTACTTTAGAGTTAAACTGTACCAATATATTTTTCCCTAGCATGAGAGAGACATTTAAAGATAAATTTAAGAGCATTTGCTTATCCCCCCCCCCTCTCTATATAGCTAAAATTAAGGAATTTTAACTGGAAATTAATTAAGATTAATAGATGTTTGTTGTAATTTCATTGCTGAAATTTGGAATTTAATATGTTCAAATATTTCTTAGGGATATCAAATAGCCAGCATTTCCAGAGATAAGTCCATTTTTACTTCTTTCTGCATTCAATGAAAGTTACGACCTGGTACTTTCCTTAGATCATAATTTAGATGTCAATCTTTACTACTCTAAAATAGTGGCCCTGGAGTTTTAGCTCTACTTAAGACCAGCTTCCAAATATAATAAAAAATAGCTATGAAATAAGAAACCTCTTAGTAATTCTACTGACTCACAGCAGGACCACTTGAAAAGTCACTCAATATAGGAAAGAAATAAAATGTGCAAGGTTCAGGAGGCAGGACCAAAAATGAAGCTTAAATGGCTGGAAATATTGTTTCATACTCCTTTACCCTTAACTCTTTTGTGACATTTCAATGAAAAGTTATATCTGCAGCTCCAAATTATATTACATAGGATTTTGCAACTAACTTTCAGAATATTCTTAAGAGACTAACTTTTTTCAGATTCATGGCCATATCCTAGAGAGAGAGATTCATGTCCATGATCTAGAAAGCAGAGGATTGGCCAATTAGATGCAATGTGGCTCTTACCCATTTTGAATCTTGAGCTTTAAGGGCATGATCTAATTTTACATCCTTGTTTTAATCACAGAAAATGCTGACATGGTCCATCCATCAAGTCAAAACTGTGTTCTGTGCTGTTCTGATAGTTTTACTGAAAGTGGGGAGAAGATGGAGATGGCTGTCAGGTCCAGTGGATACTTATCAGTCCCATTTTCAATTAGGGAAATTGTCTAAGTAGGACCAATCAAAGCCTTTTCCTTCTTAATTAGATAATTGTAACATTGTTAAATAGATAATGTTCATTGAGGTCAATATTAAGTGAATGCATACCTACCTTATGTAAGAAATACTAATGAATTAAATGCAATTAAGGTGAATGTTCTAAATAGTTCAGAAACATAAAATCATATACTTTTGTCATTTCTGGTTAAAAATAATCTAAAATTTATACTAGGAGTCTCTGCTTTCTTATACTTTGCAAGAGAAAATAATAAGAATTTGGACTCTGAAAGCTTAATGTGAGTCTCAGCTTCCTCTTGACTAGTTTAGTGTCCTTGGGTAAATCACTAAGTTTTGTGAATTTAATATTAAAGACATAAAACAGAACTGTCTGTTTTGCTGTCATGGTGAAAAATACATATTATTAATATTTTGGTAGTGATTACCACAATTATGTTATTCTATAGTAGTTTCATGGCCTAAGAATTCCCTTCATATTTCCAAATATGATATTACCTCTGAGTTTTCTTGTGATTCCTTTTTGAGGGGAAGCAATGTCTTGCTTATATACATATTTGTGGTATATATTTTATATTGTTTTTGTTCTGCTTCTTTTATGGTCAGATTTCCTGATATCTTGTTGTCGAGCCTAGTATTTCTATTAATGAGAACTTGTGCTTAATTGTTCCTAAAGTAATTGTGGAGGTTAATGTGACAGATATGTATAAAGAATTTTTTTAAACCAAAGATGGGAATATCTTGGTATAGAAAGGAGGATTCAACATCAAGTTATTTTCAGTTTAGTTATTTAGAATAAGCAAAAACAAGCACTTTCTTTTTTCCTTTTGTTTTACATGTCAGACTTATCCACACAGTCACTGTGTGCCTATATGCAGATCGCAGTTTGGCTTCTAAGTTGTGATTGGGTACTTTTGGCAGGGTTTAGCAATCATATTTTAAGCTATCCTGGTAATGTGGTATAATTTAGATAGTATCCTCAAATAATGCAGTTGAACTAATGGATTTAACAGGTACTGTGGAAACACATCTAAAAGAAAGCAAGTAAAATCTGTAGTTATAAATACCAACCACATTGAAGTTATTCCAAGATGGAAATCAAATCTGTGAATGATAAGTGGTTTAGATTATTATTGAAATGTACTATAGAAGTTTATTCAAATATGCAGTTTTATGTACAGTTCCATGAGTTATGTGGTACACTTTCAAATAAAAAAAATAAAAATTGAATACTTAAAATAATACTTACTTTGGAAGTTCCTTTTAGAGTATGTACATACACACATATATGATGCAAAACTCAAGAATTTATTCAGGACATGGAGTATAACTGTAACATTAAAAAACAATCCTTAGGTAATAGGCTAAAACTATGAATTACCAGTTGATAGGTTAATAATAAGTGATTGCTGAAAGTAATTTCCCACAGCAAGGCATTATCCGAACCCAGAAAAAAAATTCAACATTGTCTCTGATATAATATACGGATTTAAATAGTTATAGATTTCAAATACTGTAGCATTGTCCTCAGAGATTTCCAGAGTTTTTCTAATTAACTGTTAATCTATTAATCTTTCCACTGAATTTTGGCTCCTTGTGGGTAGGAATTATATCTTAATGACTCTTAGTATTCCAAATCTCCAACTCTGTATTTCATATGTATAAGACCCAAAATAAATGTTTTGATGAGAGAATAATGTCTGTGTCTCATGCAGTGAGAGGAAGGTGGCTTATGTTATAGCATCTGCTAATTGCCTTTGTCTAAAACCTTGCAAAAAATATCAGGTAATTACAGAAACTTGGAAAACTTGCATATTTTGCAGTCCTCTCTCAAGAAAAAAATGGAGACAGGTATTCAAGTGAGGATACTAGCATAAAGAAGACCTGACTCTGAAAAAGGCTGCCATAAGGATTGTGAATTGAAGGGGTACTAGATGAACAGTGATTTCTTAGCTCTTTATGAGATTAACATGCAATATGGTGCAGGTCTGGTATATCTTAAATTCTCAAAATGCAGATTATACAGAATCCTGACCTTCTCAGTAGATCAGGATCTGTGAGTGTTAATGATTACACTGAAGCATCCAGAAACAAAAAGCTTCCAAGTTCTCCATCATGGATATAATACTTCTTGGCTTGGGACAAGCCTAGTGGAAGAATATATTCCCAGAAGAGCAAGAGTAATCAGTAATGTCAAAAATATTGCTAGGTTTAATTACTAGGTTTGATTCTGTCTTAAGTAAGTTGTGTGTATGTGTGTGTGTGTGTGTGTGACTCAGTTTCCTGGCTTGTACAATGGAAAGTAGCAGATCTCACTCTTGCATTTAGACATTTCACATACTATATTTCTTGGATTTGAGATGATTCTTGCCATTATGTGGGAGGAGATAAGTGAAGTCTATGAGATAAACTTGCCTGCCTACTTTCCCCTAGAGGCACTTTTCTTGTCATCAAATTGTAGACCGAAACAAATGACAGCCGAAATAAAGGTAAAATCATGCACAACATTGATTAGGAAATAAAGGGGGTCTGGGTCTGGGCGCAATCACCGTACCCATTTTTTATAGCTATAAAGCAGTCTGTAAAGTGTAGAAAACTTGACCTCCCAAGGTACTGTGGGTGTTATGGAGTCTTAACATGAAATTATTGTTGCAGCATCAGAAACACAGTGAGGGTACCATTCAGCTCTTCTCTCAAGCTGCATCTCTCAGCAGTGGCCATGTTCCCATGTCCAGAACAGAGAGAGAGAGAGAGGTGATCCCAGTCCTTTTGAAATGTGAAAGGAAAATCATGCATGCATATGACATGCTCTTTTATATGGTAAGTAGTCATATAAAGTTGGAATGAGTTACTTGAAATCCCACTTTTGGAATTCCTTTGTATGCTCTTACCTGTGAATAAGCTATTAGAGGAAACAGGGCAAGAAAAGATGGTTTCCTGATGATGCTGCAAAAACAGAACCCCAAAACTCAGAAATAAAACAGACTGCATGATGTGTGCATGGAGCATGATGTATGCAAGACTGCAGGATGTATCCCTTTCTGTGTTATTACTGGAAGATGACATCTATCCTTTATGGTTTTATTCTCCAAAGTCTACTCAAAGTTGTTTTGAAGACTTCCTGTACTAAACCCCAAACTGTTTTCCATCACAGATTAGTAAAACTAATTCAAATATTTTCCAGTGATACAAAAGGGGGCCCTTGATAGGATCTCTAGACTTCTTCTTGGTTCCATTTCTACCACTTTTCTCTTTCCTATCCTGCTTGAACCTTGCTGAAATCTGAAGACTGCCCTTGCAAATGCTAAGGTGTTTAGGAGTCATATGCCAGGTGGTGGGGTGGGTGGGGTGAGACTGAGAAGAAAGAGACAGGGGTTGGGAGCATGTCCAAGTCCATCTTTATTGTGGGCTTGGAGTCCTTATATATCTTGACAGAGAATGATTACAATGAGGTAATGAGGAAGGCAGAAAATCCAGGATCCCATGGCATGTGACAAGTAGGCTAGGAGGATTGGCCTTATAGTAAAAATATCTGTGGGAGTAAACAGTTTTATCTTTCAGGGACACATCTCTTCAGTGGGACATTCCTAGGAGGTTATGGCACTGCCTTCACAGATAAGAGACTTGCTGGTAACCATCTCTAGTGTATCGCAGAGGAAGAGAAAGGTGATGTTCCATTATCTAAGGCATATTTCTTAATCTGTGTCCATGACTCACGCTAAGGCAAATTTGTCTCAGGAAGCTTTGAGTTTTGCCTCCTCTCAGACCTCTGCTTCACAGACTCCTGCTCATCATTTGGGTTGCAACTCCAATGTCATCCTGCCTAGATTCCTTCTCTGGTTCTCTAAAGGGGCCCCACACAGTATACATTTTCTGTGTTCATGAATCTTTACATTTAATTCACAGCACTTTGCATTTTCTTAGCATGATTTGGGCAATGAATTTATCGGTTTGTTGACTAGTTTACTTTCTGTCTTTTCTACAGAAAGGTTTCTGAAGACAGGAACCTTGTCTTCACTGCTTGATTGAAGATGTCTAGAATAGAACTTGGTTCACGGTAGACATAGTCAAATAATACTTTCTGAGCAAATGTAAAAGTGGATAAATCTTCATTTTAGCTCTACCCTACCTTGTTTCAGGGATGCAGAACTCATCCCCCTTACCCCAAACCATAGATGCACTTAAGGCACATCCCAGAAAGAGAGGATGAATTAGTTCCTTTCCTTAAAAATAGTACCTCCAGTTTACAGAATAGCATTATTTGTGTAGCGTTTTAAGTAAATATGACAGTGTCAACGATCAGTTAAATCAGAACCTCTGTGGTTAGGCTTGAGCATTGCTAAAAATGAACAAAATGAGCAAACACAATAAAACTGCCTTGGTGTTTCTAATGCACAAGTGATTTGACGACTACTGGCAGAGCTTTCTCATCCCAAAAAGAACTGTAAAGTAATCTGTTTTTAAGATGCCATGAAATGAGATTTGGAAATAAAGTTTTAAAGTTGGCAATTTGTATTACAGTAGTGATTTGCTGCAGAGTGAAGCAAACTGTAAAGACACTGTTCTTAACCAAAACAAGGACAGAAAGACAGCTTAGAATTCAACTGTGTATTAGATAACTTGCCCCTTCAGAAATTCAGCCCATTCATTAAATGTGTGTGTCTTTTGCATATGGTCTTTGCTCTGAGATCTATGTACAATTTGTTCGGCTTCCATCTTTTCCTAAGAATTGCTGTGGGGCACTTTTCTAAGCAGGTGTATAAATGTGAGTTTGTTTGTTTGTTTTTTGAGAGTGGTTCACTGTGTTCTAACATGTTTTAGGCAGAGAAGCCCTAATAATGCTGAAATGGGAGTCATGTGTGGTCATTGGAAGAGTCTTGACGCTGAAAAGCATCCAGCATAGACACTAATGAAAGAATTGGTGCAAGTTGAATTTGAGAAACCTATTTACCTGTAGACTAAGAGATATGCTTTTGTTATCTCAATAGCAACTTCTCCCTCAACGTTCTCAGACACATGAATCCTGTTCTTTGTGAATGGATGCACTTTTGACTTTTGACACCGACTCAGTTACATTTGCATAGTAATTAGTCCAGATGCAGTGGGCCACTGTAATTTCCTAACATTTGGAATCTAAATTTCACTGATTAGAGTTCTGAAATGATGATTTATTAAAAGAGCTTAGTGACTCCAAACCATTTCCTCAGGAGGATCCTCACATTACAAATTATTAGCAAAAGTTGTTCCCTAAAAGCTTCCCAAAGGAGGTTGAAAAGCATAAAAAAAAAATCAGAAACTGCATAAAGAGGCAGAGAGAGATATATTGATGTAATTGTAGTTAATATGCTGTGCATCATAACCAGTGTGTTTTTAATCTCATTAAAGAAGAAAAATACTAATTTAATTTTGAGTATCTGTGAGAAAAATGATCAGGGATCAAACAGATACTGCCAGGCATGAGCGCTTACCTTTTGGACATGAACCTGTCTAGAGGCAGGTTTTTCCCATGCCCCTGCCCTGACTTTTCCCCAGTGGTTCTTCATTCATGCTACTTGACATGAGACAGATACCAGCAATTTGTCTCTTCCCTGCTCCATAAAGACTCACTGCGTAAGAACTTTGATCTGATCTCACAGGAGATTTCCTTTCTGGTCCACCCAGACTGGTTGGGAATCAGAGCAAAGACTTCTATGAGTCTGTGTCACTGCTAATTGAGCACTAATGTCAGTGTTCATCAGGATCAAAGGGGAATGTGGCATTTCAGCTGGGACCTAATTTTCTCATTAATTGTAGATTATTAAGTGATACCTGTGATACCAAAATCACTGTGTGACTTTATGGAAAGGAACATATTGTGTATTTATGTGATGATGTCCTTTCAGAGGACTGGAAAAATGACCAGAAACCCATGTGATATTATGAAGTAGACATTTGAATATAATTAATTTAGGGTTGTGTCTTTTGCAAAAAGGGACATCTGTAGTAAGCATGATTCAAATCATAGTGATTTGTACTTTTTCCTCTCTCTCTGGAGACTATAGGCTGGTTTCCCTGGCTTTTAAGACTTATGCACAGGAGCCTCCACTGCTTCTAATTCAACACCATCCACCCCCAAACTTTGGTGACAGATTTTCTAATCATATCTCTTCCAGTGATACCTGGTACTTACCCTCATCTGTAATACCAATGGCAGAGACGAGCTCTCAACTGCTTTGAAACATTATTCTGCAAACCTGTGATTTGCCAAATTTGAAGGAAGCCTTCTTTCCCACAAAGAATTATTCTGTGTAATACTAACTTCTGAATACAGGGATGTGCCTGGTCTATCAAGTGAAATCCCTCTCCCAGAGAACAATGTCAAGCTAGATTGTGTAAAATGCTTTTACATTGAATGATTGGGTTTGAGTTATAAAAATTAAAACAAATACCTCATCTAGTTCAGAACTCACTTTGAAGATACAAAAATGAAGTGAATGGATTCTAGGGAGTGTATCTGGTGGGGAATGAAACTTAAAGATGTTTTTCTGTGCAGAAGATAGGAATGATGTTAAGAAATATTTGAATATTTAAAGATTCTGTTGAATATGTGAGTGCAAAAAAATGTAAAGAGTTGGGCTAGTCTGACTGAAAATTATGCATGAGATTTAGGGGTAAATGGGTGGACCAGGGTAAGTCATAACAGGAAGTAGGAATGAGCCAAATATCTGAGTCTACAGAGCATTTTTAGTCACTTCTGTCTACCCTCAACATTAAAAGGAATGAGAGGAATTCAGTGCTGAAAAATAGCAGGTAATTTATAAAGTACTCATTTTAAGCTTATTTAAATAATTTAAGAAGCTTGATATCAAGTGAAGTCATTGATATTAGAGAATAGAAGGAAAAACCAAAGGAGGGAAAGAGGAGAAGGTAGGTAATGACAACTTTTAGCATAAACTCAAATGATTTCTTACTTTGGGGCCTCTCCAATAAGCCTTTCTTCATACCTCCAGTTCCACACACTCAAGCGACACTATTTTGTCACCATGTACACTGTACAATGTGCTCAGTCAGCCATTTTTAACATACTAGTGAACTGTGAGTTTTTGTTTTAGAACTTTTGTTTTAGAAGTATGGGCTGCAGCCACCAGTGGGCATGTGAGTGTTATTTGATGATACCAGCTAGAGAGAGAGTTTCAGTGAGTGAAATTGAACTGATGGAAGAAGCTGAACAGTTAAAGGAATGTGTGAGGAAATGATTTCAAAAGTAATCAGAGATGGAGAGGGTGGAGACCCTGGAGAAAACCAGAAACATATAGCCTACGAAGGACAGGACTTAATAGCTGACTATGTCAGAGATTATTGAAGGTAAAAACATTGACAAGTGACAAATACCGACTATATCTTATAATATGGTATCATTGCAGATTTCTTGTTTGGATCTTTATATCTGTAAAGGTTTGTCTGTTTTCAGCATAGAAACATTCATAATAATGAATACAAATGTAGAATTTTAATGTAGGTAATATAATTTTACCATCAAATACAACTTGATTAATATCCAAAGGTTTCTTGAAATGTGATGTTTAACTAGGATATGTAAAGGCCTGTCTTTTGGTATTATGCCAATGCGAACAATGATAAGACAATCATTACTAATTGCCATAATTTACTTGGCATAAAAATTATATTAAGAGAATTGTTCATTTACTAAAATTGTCCCAGATGTTTGACTTCATGGATGCACCAGTCAATGTAGGCCTAATAGTTAAAGGCTAACAGTGAGGGGACTCGATATGAACAATCCTGGTTTGAATCCCAAGTCTACCAGCCACCACCATATGTTCTCTAAAGAATGGGGAGAAACTCGGGGAAGACAATGATGTAATATATATGCATATATATACACACATATACATATATATTCATATATGTATATATATAGCATACATATATATATATATATATATATATATATATATATATATATATATATATATATGCAGTCACCAAAAAAAAAAGAGTGGTGAAAATAAGAAGGTCTGGTTGATAGAAAAGGAATAAGGAGTAATACCTAATTCACAGTTTTGTGGGAATTGAAACACATGGAAAATAATTAAAACAATATTTCACATGTTGACATGTTGACCTTCTTTATGACTATTAAGTTATTGCAACTCTTCTATAATAATTCCCTTAGTATAAACATTCCAAAGTGGAGAAAATTGGAACTTAGAGATACTCAGGTAAGGTAAGAAGCTTATGTTGTGTGTGACTGTGGTGAATCATTCTGACTCTGAAATGTACATTTCTGCCAACACACTGGAATTTTCCAAATTGTGTTCTCTGTTGCCTTGTTGGTTGGTGAATGAAATAAAGGGGCTCTGTGAGGACTAAGGAGGGAGAAGGATAGGAGGGCTCATGAATGCTGGGAGAAACAGGTTCTTGTTTCACTTACTTCATATTTTCTCTGTTTATGTCAGTTAAGGACCTAAGTAATATTGCCTATGAAATGCTCTCTGCTGCAAAGACACAGAGAAATAACAGTGTGATTTTGCGACCACAATAACTATGTGTCCAAAGTCCTTTTCCATCTCCCACTATAATAATCCAGAATTTATTTTTTTCCTATTGATTATTCATCAGTAGGCTATTGGATGTTCTCAAGATTCTAGGACTAAATAGGATGTAAGACATTGTACAACTTCATACTCGGGGCTATCTTGTGATTTCCCTTAGGGAAGTAGTCAGCTCTTAGCTTTAAAGGATCTTCATTTTAATACAATCAGTATTTATCAGTCCACAATGTGTTTAACCTCTCAATAACATCTGATACAGCCAACTTTTTCTTTTTCTGTACTTCATCCCTGTTTTCTTACTGTATTCCTCCTACCTTCTAAATCTCATGCCTTTTCAAAATCGTCTCACACACTTCTATAAAATGTCCACTAATTTAGACCCTAGTGGTCTAAACAAAGGAAATAGTTGTAAAAATTCAGCCAAACAACAGCTTCCCTTGATTTCCCCCTGATACCAGTTAACCAGTTTGGACATAAAGTTATTATAATGCCTTTGAGGGAAAACAAAACAAAACAAAACATTTTTTTAGATCGGTTCTTTTAGTTTCAGTCATTGTTTACAAGAAATGAGAAAGTTCTATAGATTATTATGTTGCTTTTATGTTCTCTCAGTTATATATCCCTTCCACAATAAACCTTTTTGTGACTTACTTGTAAGTCCCTTTGTTGATTGATGAGGCATTTATTTTACCCTTACTTTGCAATTACAGAAAGTTTCAGTAATTTACCTCTCAAATTAAAACTTTACATGTGGGAGACATGACACTGAAAACCAGATTTGTTGTTTTTCCCCAGTTTTGTTGAGAAATTATTAACATATTTCACTCTATACATTTAAGATGCACAATGTGATCATAAAATCACATCTTTCACATCTTAAGGTTGTTGCTAAGAACAGTGTACTGTTCACACAGTCCTTTCTAGCACTATTTCTGCTTTTTCCTCTGATTACCTCAAATAATTCAAGTACAAGCTAAGTCCAGTGTATATATGCAGCCCTTAATTTGAAATATTAAGTATTGAGAATGTTTGCAAAATTTCATGTTTGTGCTCCTGTATTTTATGTATATATGTATGTGTGTATGTATGTTAGTGTACATATGTATGTGTTTTTAGAAACTTAAGTCTCGCTATGTTGCCTGGAGTAGTCCCGAACCCATGAACTGAAATGATCCCTAGCCATAGCCTCCCATGTGATTACAGGTACATGTCACCACACCTGGTTGTTTTTTTGAAACTAGGTCTTGCTGTGTTGTCTGGTGTAGTCTCAAACTCATGGACTCAAGTGGCTCCTAACCTCCGCCTTCCAAATAGCTGGGATTACAGCTTTGCACTACTGCACCTGGCTGTACTCCTATATTTTAAACCTCTCTCTCAAAATTCCAAGTGTCTACATTGCTTTGGTGTTAGGAAGGGCAACATACTGCAGTGAGACACACTGCTTTGCCTCTTTGCTAGCGGTAAGATTCTGTAGACTTGTTTAAGAAGCAAGGAAATTAGCAACAACAAAACTAGAACCTTAATGTGTTACAGCCTCCTTGATTTTTGTAGCCCTCCAACAGTACTTCAGGAAGGCAGGCAAGTGCAGAGGCTATCACAAAACACTGGGATGGCTGCTTCTTGGCTTTTTATAAATTATCTATGGTAGAAAATACTGTGATGAAGATATTAAAAAAACCTTCAAAACTTAATTGAAGTAGGAGGAAAAAGAAGTAATTACATGGGTAGCTAAAATGGTTCTTCAAAGGAGATGGCATTTGAGGCAAATGTCACAAGGTATTCTCCAAAAGCAAAGACAAGGGAGGGAATTCTAGATGAAAGGAACAGTATATGCAAGACCTACATGTGTTAGCATGGTTTGCTAGGGAATGTATGAGCAGTTCTGAAAGATGAGCATAGTGTATGGGTGTGCAGTGGAGTATGGCAGGAGGTAAAGCCTAAAACATAAGTTGGAACCAGATTTTTAAGAGCCTTAAACGTCACCCTGGAATGTTAGTACTTTGTAAGAAGTAGGCAACTGACTTACGGTTTTAGGCTTGAGACTACTATTATTGGATTGCGTTGAAAAGATAAATCAGCTCTATGTGGAGGGAAGACCATAATAGAAAGAGGCAAGGAGGAAGAGCAAAATGATCAAGCTCTCTTCTTGAGAGCAAAGTACTATATTTATCGGGTAAACTATTGATTTATCTCTTGGAGCCCTACACCCCTTATGAGCATTTTTTAAATTTGTTCATATATATATATTCACATCATTTCAGTCCCTGGGGGTCACCCACCACCTCCCCTTCCCACCTGCTCCAGCTGGTCCCCATTCTCCCCTTGTGCAGTTTCATTTGGTTGACCATATATTAGTGAAACCACTTGGTTTCTGTCCCTTTCTATCTGGCTCATTTCTGCTAGAATGATTTCTTCTAGGTACATCCAGGTTTCCATAAATTCATCAATTTTGTCATTTTTAATTGATGAGTAATACTCCATTGTGTATATATACCACATCTTTTTCATCCACTCATCTGTTCTGGAGCATTTGGGTTGTTTCCATGACCTTGCAATTATAAATAGTGCTGCAATAAACATCTGAGCACAGGTGTCCTTTTGTACCCACATTGAGGTCTCCTTTGGGTAGATTCCCAGAAGTGCGACTGCTGGGTCAAATGGTAATTCCATTTTCATTAGTTTGAGGGTTCTTCACACTGCTTTCCATAGTGGCTGGACGAGTTTACATTCCCACCAGCAGTGTAGGAGTGTTCCTTTCTCTCCACATCCACGCCAGCACTTGTTGCCTGTTTTTTTGATGTGGGCCATTCTTACTGGTGTAAGGTGGTATCTCATTGTGATTTTGATTTGCATCTCTCTGATTGCTAGTGATATTGAGCAATTTTTCATGTGTCTGTTGGCCATTTGTATTTTCTCTTTGGAGAAATGTCTTTTTAGTTCTCCCCAATTTTTGATTGGGCATCTTGTTTTGTTTTTGTTTAGTTGTGTGAGTTCCTTGTAGATCAGTATTATTAATCCCTTATCACTCTTGTGGAGGGCAAAAAATTTTTCCCATTTGGTTGGGCTTCTTTTAGTTTTTTCTTTTGTCTCTTTTGCCATACAGAAGCTTTTTAGTTTGATGCAGTCTCATCTGTTTATGTTTTCCTTCAATTTTTTGCCTTCTGCAGATGGTTCCAGAAAGGGATTTCTGAATTGTACTTCATGGACAGTTTTGCCCAAGGTTTTCTATGTATGTTATGGTTTCAGGTCTGATATCTAAGTCTTTTATCCATTTTGAATTAATTTTTGTACATGGTGTGAGAGAGATGTCTTGGTCCATTTTTTTGCATGTCTTAGTCCAGTTTTCCCAGCACCATTTGTTGAAGAGACTCTCTTTGTTCCAATGTAAGTTTTTCCCACCTTTGTCAAAGATTAATTGGCTATATATGTGTGGCTTTATTTCCAGACTCTCAATTCTGTTCCATTGGTCTGATTGTCAGTTGTTGTACCAGTACCATGCCGTTTTAAGTATTATGGTTTTGTAGTATAGCTTGAAGTCTGGAATAGTTAGTCCTCCATTCTCTCTTTTTTTGGAGAGGAGGTTTTTATATTCGAGGTCTTTTGTTATTCCATATGAATTTTTGTAATTTTTGTTCTATCTCTTTAAAGAATGTCATTGGAATTTTTAAGGGGATTGCATTGAATCTGTAGATTGCTTTTGGTAGGATGGCCATTTTGATGATGTTAATTCTTCCCATCCATGAGCAAGGAATGTCTTTCCATTTCCTTGCATCTTCTTCTATCTCTTTTAATAGCGTTTTAAAGTTTTCTTTGTATAGTTCTTTTACGTGTTTTGTTAGGTTTATTCCCAGGCATTTAATTGTTTTTGTTGCGGTGGTAAATGGGATGACTTTTTTAATTTCTTCTTCTTCTGCTTGGCTTTTTGCGTATAGGAAGGCTACTGATTTCTGTGTGTTGATTTTGTAGCCGGCAACCTTACTGAACTGGTTTATTGTTTCAAGAAGTTTGTCTGTGGATTTTTTGGGGTTCTCTACATATAGAATCTTATCATTCGCATATAATGATAGTTTCAATTCCTCTTTTCCTATTTGTATCCATTTTATATCTTTCTCTTCCCTTATTGCCCTGGCTAGAACTTCCAATACAATGTTAAAAAGTAATGGAGAGAGTGGGCATCCTTGCCTAGTTCCAGATCTCAGCTGGAATGATTTTAATTTTTCCCCATTTAAGATGATGTTTGCTGTGGGTTTATCATAGATGGCTTTTATTATGTTGAGGTAGGTTCCTTTGATCCCCAGTTTTTCAAGGTCTTTTATCATAAATGGGTGCTGGACTTTGTCAAATGCTTTCTCTGCATCAATTGATATGATCATATGGTTTTTGTTTTCCTTCTTATTGATATGGTGGATTATGTTAATTGATTTCCGAATGTTGAACCATCCTTGTGCCCCTGGGATAAATCCCACTTGGTCATGGTGAATAATGCTTTTTTATGCATCATTGGATTCAATTTGCTATTATTTTGTTGAATATTTTTGCATCTGTGTTCATTAGAGAATTTGGTCTATAGCTTTCTTTCTTGGTGCTGTCCTTGTTTGGTTTTGGTATGAGTGTGATGTTTGCTTTGTAGAATGTGTTTGGGAGCTTTCCTTCTTTCTCAATTTTTTGGAAGAGTTTTAATAGTATAGGTGTTATTTCCTCTCTGAATGTCATGTAGAATTCATTTGTAAAACCATCTGGTCCTGGGTTTTTGTTTATAGGGAGAGTTTTTATGACTGCTTCAATTTCACTGCTTGTGATTGGATTGTTTAGACTCTCTATTTCTTCTTTGTTCAGTTTTGGGTAGTTGTATTTTTCCAGGAATTTGTCCATCTCATCCAGATTGTTGTATCTGCTTCCGTATAGATGTTCATAGTAGTCTCTGATTATCCTTTGTATTTCTTTTGTGTCTGTGGTGATTTCTCCTTTCTCATTTGTGATTCTATTTATTTGGGTCTTTTCTCTTCTTTTCTTTGTGAGCTTTGCGAGGGGCTTGTCAATTTTATTTATTTTTTCAAAGAACCAGCTCTTAGTTTTGTTGATCTTCTGGATATCTTTTTGTTCTCTATGTTATTTATTTCTTCTTTTATTTTTATTATTTCTTGTTTTCTTCTGGGCTTTGGCTTTTCTTGTTGTTCTTTTTCTAATTTTTCGAGTTGGGATATGAGGTTTTTTCTTTGGATATTTTCTTGGTTTTTTGATATGGGCCTGTATTGCTATGAACCTTCCTCTTAGATATGCTTTTGCTGAGTCCCAGACACTTTGGAATGTTGTGTCTTCTTTGTCATTTGTTTCAAAGTAGGTTTTAATTTCTTCTTTAATTTCTTCCATTACCCATTCTTCGTTTAGCAGTATATTGTTCAGTCTCCATGTATTGGATATTCTTCTTGCTTTCTCTTCATTGTTAATTTCTAGTTTAATGCTTTTATGATCAGAGAAGAAAGTTGGTACAATTTTGATTTTTGTGTATTTGTTTAGGTTTTCCCTGTGTCCTAATATGTGGTCAATTTTGGAGAAGGATGCATGTGCATTTGAAAAGAAGGTGTATTCCCTTTTTGGGGGGTGCAGTGTCCTGTAGATATCTATTAGGTCCATTTGTTCTATATCTTCCTTTAAAGCTTTTGTGTCCTTGTTTAGCTTTTGTTTTACTGATCTGTCTTTTGGTGAGAGTGGAGTGTTAAAGTCTCCTACGACATATGTGTTTTCATCAATATTTGTTTTCAGTTCTGCTAGTAGCTGTCTTATGAATCTTGGTGCTCCCTCATTTGGTGAATATATGCTGATAATCGTTAAGTCTTTTTGGTGATGGAAAATAATTCTACAAATGGTCCCAAGATAAAGGCAGGGGTAGCCATTCTTATAGCAGATAAAGCAGATTTCATAATAAAAAAAGTGACAAAGGATAAAGACGGACTCTACCTAATGGTACGTGGTTCAACTCACCTTATGAGCATTTAAATGTGAATGTTTCTTTGAAAGTAAAAGACTTTGAGCTAGGTTGTTTCTTAATGAAGTTTCTCAATGAAGTAAAACCTACTTTATAAGAGAAAACAGTCTTTAAAATACTTGAAAACGCAAGCACCTTTGTGAGCCTCCGAGATGAATTCATAAGCAACATACAGGATACAAAAATGATTACTATCAGCAAAGGACTTGCGCAACCAAGCTGTGCCATGCTTGAAGGATAGCTCTGTGTGGGAGACTCCTTCAGCAGCAAGGCAGAGCTCCACATGCAGTGTTATAAGGCTTCTCATATGCCCATGTCCAAAGATTAGCAAGAATGTTAAGGACAGAGTTCATCTTTATAAACTAACTAGAGGACACACTCAAAGCACACAACTCCATTTCTAAAATAGAAGGAATTATCAAGGAAACCATCTACTTTGAGGATCTGAGAACATATTGTTGCTGTCGACCAGCAAGAACATTAAGAGTGTGACCTTCTCTCCAAGGATGATTGTCTAAATCCACTGTCTTTTCTGTCTGTCATGTTTGTGGATCTCAGGGTTTATTAACTTCACTTTCTTCTCCCTTCTACCATTGGCTATCTGTTGCAGTGGGGTTTTTGTTCTCTTCAACCAACCTGTCAAGGACTGTTCTTAGTTTTCATTGATAATCATCAAGGACTGTTCTTAGTTTTCATTGATAATCATCAAAGGGGATTTTTGAAACTAATTTTCTTATGTCTTTCTCCTGCATAACCTGAAATACTAAATGTCCTCAGTGCTGACTCCATCTGCTTTATCCAGATGACACTTGGCAACTCTAGGTAGCCTCTGATATCCATTCTCCCCCTGCCATAAAAATGGAAATATGCTTCAGTTATTGAATATCTTCTCAGCCTTCATGCATCCTTTTCATGAATAATTCTCATCCTTACCTGGGACTTTCTTATCTATGATATATAGATCTCTCCAATCTCACTTTTGAGTATTTTTATTGCTTTTTTTTAGGATCCAGTTAAAACAAGCCTCTCTTTTTCTCACTATCTTTCCACTCCTTTTTTTCACTAACTTCTGTAACAGGGATATTGACCATCCCATTTTCTGTCTTCAGCATCCTTTCCTTGCATCTATGCCTAAACAGATCTTTTCATGCCTCAGATATTAGACAAAAATGTTAGTTTTTCAAAGAAAGCTCTTTATATTCTCTTGCAGCTGCTCGAAGTTTCCCTTTTCAGATAATCCTGAACAAGTATCTGTTTACTTTAAGTGCAACATGTTGCAATTTCTTGATATTTTATTATTTGAAAAATGTGTTTTCCCTATAGGACATAAATTTTATCATGATAGGGAGGTGGGTAGGTTCCTGTTACTATTAATTTTCCATCTTCACCTACTCAGGAACTAACACAGTATCTGGAATATATACCCCATCCGCCCAAAAAAAAAAATAGTGCTGGGTGACCAGTTGTGAAGTTTTTATTGCTTCTGACCTTACCACTTACTAATTGTATGAGTTTGATTTAAGTGACTTTCTCTGACTTTCATTATCCTACATTGTAAAATGAGAATACAGTAAGAGTATTTAGAGTAAATGACGGCTAGAAAATCAGAAAAAAAAAAAAAAAAAAAAAAAAAAAGGGGGGGGGGGGGGGGAACCCTGCCATCTGCCACCTTCAATATAGGGCTTGTCTCTCCAGAAACAGATGTGAGGTGAGGTGTGACATGGGATCATTGCATGTGAAAGGAAGCAGGATTGAAAAGAGTGAGAAGTTGAACTGCATGCTTGGCCAGACAAAACCTCAGGCAACCTGGTGCTATCCTGTAGAAAACCAAAATGTTTTGGCTTTTAGCCCTTGCTCCCACCCAGTTCGGGGACACAATAGCCCAGATCCTGAAAAGGAGGCATTGGGTGAAGCAATTCCCTGTAGGTGGGCTTGATGGGGTGGACACTCTTTGGCCACTGCACAGCGTTGTCCATCCTTGGAGAAAGGTCTGTCTAGGCCATAACCACTTCTCTTCTTCCCTCTGTACTTTCACTCATGATGGCATTGTGCTACCGACAGTCACTCTTTCACAGAATAACAAAATGGGCATCCATGGAGCTTCTATTTTACAAATGTTTAAAAACAAACAGTCAAAGAGTATGAGTGTTCAAAGGAGACCTCAATACTTATACAAAGGGATATCTGTGTGTGGATGTTTATTGCAGCACTATTCATAATTGCAAGTACAAGGAAGCAATCCAAATTTCCCAAGATACATGACTGAATAAAAAGCTGTGGTATATATACCCAATGGAATATTACTCATCAATTAAAAATGATAAATTTGAAGAATTTATAATGACATGGATGTGCCTAGAAGAAATTATATTAACAGAAACAAGTCAGAAAGAAAAAGACAGAAACCAAATGGTTTCACTAATATATGGGACATAGGAAAAACAAACAAAAGGCCAGGAGGAAAAGTCAAAACAAGCTAACAACCAAACTGAAGTACACAACTGGGACTCGGGGGGGGAGGGATGAGAGGGAGTGGTCAGTGGTCAGGAGGGAAAGCTGGTGGGTTATCTCTGGAGAATACAAAGATGTGAAATATATATATATATATATATATATATATATATATATATATATATATAAATTAATTTAAAATTTTTTAAAAAAAATCAGTACTGGCGTTAAAGCTTTCCTGATCAGTGACACCTGCACACCAGAGACACAGAAGAAAATTATGGATGTTGAGAAGAGGGAATTAGAGTGATAAGTGTCAATTAATCTCACATTGCAGATTACATAGAATAGCAGTGAGAAGTGAATGTATCTATTTTTAAGGAGACTAGGAAGTGAAGGCGACTTTACCACTACAAGTTGTCATTTGCATTTGACAAGAGCTTTTTATTTGCCTGTGTTTTGGAAATCTGAATAATTCCTAAATGAACTTGTGTAAGGAGAAAAAAAAAAACCCTAGGATTCATGCTGGTTTAAATTATTTTTACTATAAGATTATTTTTGCAGTAAACATTAAAGTAGTCATAAACTTCATAGACTTATTGCTAACAAACAGCTATAAAATCGCAAATGTATAACTAAGTACAAAAACTATACATTAGTAAAATACACATTAAAAACATGAATTTTTCTTGACAGGTGATATTGTTTCACTGAAATAAAATCCTTGTTTGCCATGTGATTGCTATAGCAGAGGCCTTTTGCAATTGAAATGTCAATTCTCCCACATACACAGAGGGGGATCAAAACTGTGATCATTTGTCGCTATTCAAATGAATATAAAAACATTATTCCTATAGTGTAGAGTGATGTGACCTTCATTTGGCAGTTGCCTATCACTTATGGAGTAGGAATCCACAGTTCTTTTTCTTCATTACTGCTCAGCAATTAAAATGGTGCTATTTGCCATGGACAATTTTATAAACAAGGACACATATGGAATAGGCAATCTTAAGGAAATGAATTTTTAAGCCACTGGCCATCCAGATTATCCATAGTATACAGAGATGAATAGTTTTTAAAAAGATTTTTTAAATGAAAATTTATTTCCATCAGTCCTTTAAAATGTAGGTGTCTATTATTGGTGGTTGCCAATACCCAAGCTTCCCTTCATCTTCAGTTATGATATGGTTTGCAGTGGAAGACATTGCTACCCTTATGTAGGACATATTTGCCTCTTTCTAGAAGCAGTGACATCATGTGCTACCAAGCAGAGTCATCACTCGGTATTGTATGTGGTTCAGCCACCCAGGATATTCAAAAAGAGAGTAAGATCCTTTATTTTTTTTTCCCCATCCTGCCACCTGTGGTAGGAAACTGATGGCCACAGTGCTGAAAATGATGTAGGATTGTGAGGACAAGGGGCAGTAGGAAATTGGAGTAGGAAGATTCTCACAAATTCTTATGATCTTGGAGCTGCGTCAGAGTCTTGTCTTCCAGTCACACGAGAGACAGTTTTATTTTGAGATCTCTGTAGCCCTCATAGTTTTGAACCAAAATTCAGGTATATTTACCTGTTCATCGCATCCACAAACTGCTTTAAAATGTGTATTCTTTCACATGGAATATAGACAAGGGTCAAAAGCCAGGATCAAAAGTCAAGCTCAGTCATCTTTTAGTGGGGGACTGCGCAAGTTGCTTAATTTCTCTAAGCATGAGTCTTCTGAGCTGTATAAAGGAAATAAAAATATGAGAGTGGCATTGTGAGCATTCCATACACTCATGCACATAAAATGGTTATCAGACCAGTAAAGCATGTACATAATAACTGGAAATCAGTGATGATATTGATAATGGGGACAAACTCTGCACACACAGAAACATATCACTCCTCACACTTCCCATCCAGACCCAAATTAGCGAACATGTGTAAAAAATTAAGTTGACAGTCATTCTCAAGATTCCTTAAACGATGCCTCGGAACCTCCACACATGGTTCAAGGATAAGCAGTTTGACACGCTATTGAATTTTATACAAAACCATCATCTTTCTGACGGTACAAGAGAGGATAGAGATTCCTCTTTCAGGCTAATGTTTTTCTCCTCATAATTCCCCCTGAGAGGACTGTGTGATGAAGCCATCCTGTACATATGTTGCTGATAGCCTGGCAAGTCCTTAACAAGCACACGAGCCCCTCTCACTGCACCTTGTGGAATTTGGCATATGGTTGGCAGCATCTCTAGATTGTCCGGAGTGCAGTTTGACATGAATCTCTATGAAATTGCCACCAATTAAACATTGCATGGCATAATATTGCCTCTGATGGAATTAAGATATTATTGTATGTATTTTTATCTGTCCCTGATCGACATATGAGAATCCCCTCTCTTCATCCACCCCTCCACCCCTTAAAAAAATATAACAATGTCTGTCTTCCTTGCTGACTCAGCAAACTTGGGGAGACAGAATTTATTTGGACTCCAGTGGCCTATCTGTAGAGAAAATACATTTTAAAAATCCATTGAATTTCAGTATTTGTCTATGATGGTAGCATGTGGATATTGTAGCATAGATTCATTCACATTATTCACAGCATGACTCTATTATTATATCCAAACATGCATGCAACAAATTAATAATTCCATGCTTATAAAATTTTTATATTGGAGGTGAAAAGTGCTAGCAGATTTTACATCTTAATGAGCCAGATGTAGTGCTAAGTGATTTACAAATTAAATATTGCCCCCTTTTACTATTTATAATAACTGAGAGAGGGGCATTTGTCTGCCTGCTATGTGAGCAGTATTTAAAGCTCATTGCTAGTAATTGACCATGATCTCAAATCTAGATTTTAAATTTAAATTAGGTAGAATTTAAATATGTGTTTATTTGAATCCTACAACTTTATTTTATGTATACCATGTTGTAGATAGTGACTTTGAGATATCTCAGTTAAAACTGTTTAATATGTATTTCACTTCAGCGCAGAGCTGTTATTAAAGTGGTGCAGAAATAAATGGATTTGACTAGTCTTGTTGCAGTCAATGGTTTATTGAACATTTTCTGTGGCAGTTTCACAGGTGATTTCTAAAACAACCCTCTAGTGATGTTATTGCCATCCTCTGTGTGTAGATGAAGAGACTGAGATGACATCCTGTTGTTGTCTAACACATAGGTGTAAACCCATTACATCTTCAAAACATAGCTTGATGGCTAGGCATTCCCCATGCTCAGAAATTAATCTTGATACAGAAGTAGTGATCCAGTTGAAACTTGTATGGACTCCAAAATGCTCTGGTCGGTGGGGTCTGAGGGAAAGACATACAAAAAGAAGGAGAAGTGAGGGAAGGGTGAATAAAAAGGATGAGCAAGGAGAAAGATTAAAAAAAATAAAAGATGAGAATGGTCAACTGATAAAGCAGGCCCACGTGGCCTGGCCAGGGAAAGCCCCCTGGAAGAGTAAGCTGATGGTGGCAAGGAGCCTTAGTATGAGAAGGGCCAGCAGAGAGTAGCCAGTGTGGAGTTAGATGCCAGAATGGCAGGCCTGGGGTGAACAGGGGCTGCTGAAGGCAGACCTGGTAAATGCGGTCAGACGTAGCAGAAGGCAGACCTGGTAAAGAAATTGCATGGAGTTGCAGCAAGGTGACATATTTGGAAAGCTGAATTTGCATCAGCATCAGCATCAAAAAAGTTTGAAGAGCCTTGAAGAAGCCACAGCATGGAACACTGGACAAAGAAGAAGCAAACAGAAGACTCTGGAGAAGGACTAGACTTTGCAGGGTGCCTGCAGGTTTGGAGGGGCGCCATCTTGGACATGCGTTTGGGACCTTTGAACTAAATGGTACTTGGGATAAAATAACTGGCCACTTGTCGCATTAAGGACTTTTTGTTTTTCTGAGTAATGTTCCTGTAAATAAAACCTTGTTGTTTAAATTGCATTTGCCTGGTGACGACTGAGAATGGGTGATGCGAATACAGTAAGAAGCAGGGCAGTAGAAACTGCATTTTAAAAATGCGGCATTTTTCCTGTGACTTGTTGGTTGGAGGCTTCTGCCCTGTTTTGAACCCGAATTTCAATCTCATCTGTTCTCCAACTGGTCTTTTGTATTGCGTCACCTTGTGCTTCCATCATCACCAGGAACACACACACGTGAGGTAACCCACAGCCCCAGATTGAGAAAGCAGAATTGCAGCCACATAATAGTTTGGAGACTGAGGCAGCTAAACATGGTGAAACACAGTTGATCCTTGACTGAGCTTCTGCCCACAGCAACATTATAGCAGAGAAGTAACTGGGAAGTAAGAGTTGTGCTTTAAAACAGGATAATGAGTTTTGCGGTTGTGGGTGTGTTTCAATTTCTGGTATTGGACTAGACGCTCCTACATTTGGAAGAATTTCAGCATAGCATGGGGAGATGATGCATCACTTTATATTGCCTCTTTCAAGAGTGAATGCCCTCCTGGTAATGCAGATGGATTTAGTGTTATGAGAACAAATCACATCCTGGATCCAAGGAATTTAGTTGTCAAAAGAAGCCTTGGAACATCTCTTATTGTTTCATTCACTGAAGGGAAAGCCAAAGATGACAAAGTTCAGGCCATGAGACTCAATTTATTTACATAATGTAATCACTTTTTCTTATGAAATGCACTTCATTCCATTGTGAGTTAAGGAAAATCAAAAGTTGTTTTGTTATATTGTCTGATGACCTGCTCCCTTTTTGTTTCTTGTGCTTTTTAAAATATGTGCTTATACACATACTAAAAATAATCAATAATTCAAAAAAAATAAGCCTTATCCTCTGTAGTAGTCAAAAAGACTCGATGAAACACAGTGGTGTTTGAAAAGTTTCATGCAAGCTTTTGTTGTTAAAATGTTTCTAGAAAAAAAAATGTTATTTTTATTTTTTTGTTTTCCTCAGCAAAGGAATTTAGTGAGTCAGAGACAGTTTTAAGTCACTTAGTGCCTTCTGTGGCAGTGATCACTTGGACAAATGTGTAAAAACTATAAGGTGTTTTTCACCCTTGCGGCTAGTAATCCAAATCTTGAATTTCACTACCTCAAGGGATCTATGCTGATGTGGCGTGTGGGGAAAGGAAGACTTGGCATGTGTGTCCGTGGATCAATAGATGTGAGCAGCTTGTCACTCAGTACTGCATGCCCAGAGACTCACACATTTCAAGATGGTCTCAACCATCCAAGTTGGCATCAGCCTCCAAGATGATATCGGTATGACAACAAGCCACTCACTTTGATTGCATGGTTTCTAGCCAGTGTACCACTGAGAATTCAGGACGTGAGCTACACCTTAGAGTTCCTGCCTCTTGCTTTTCTTTGTCCCTATTTTGTTTACCCAAGACTTAATTTTGGGGTTATTCTTGTTGCCAGCAGTAATCTAGCTTCAAGAGGGAAGCAGATTCCTTGTTCTCCTAATACTTCTACTTTTGGGGGGCACCAGAAGTGGGAAAACAAGCAAGTGTGATAGGGAAAGTAATGATCCCTCATAATGTCTATGTTCTTATCCCAGAAAACCATAAATAAGGAGATAAAGATTATACATTAAACTGGTTGATCAGTTGCCCTTCAAGTTGGGAGACCATTCTGGATTATCTGAGGCCAGTATCATTACAAGTATCATTACAAGTACCTTACTATGTTAGGAGGAAGCAGATCTGTCAGAACAGAAGGATGCGATGTGTGAATGTCTCAACCACTATTTGAAGATAGAAGGGTTCTATTGAACTTCTATTTGAAGATAGAAGGGTTCCACGAGCCAAAGACTGCGGATAGCTCTGGAAAGCTGGACAAGGTCCAAGAATCTATTTTTCCCTATGACTGCCAGAATCCCTGCTGAAAAATGGAGCACCCTAATTGTAGCATTTTCACCCACCTCAGATTTCTTTTTCTTTTTTTTATTGACCACGAAATGCAAAAAAATGAGCCAAGACCACAACTCCTTCATACCATGTACAAAAATTGATGCAAGATGTATAAAAGACCTGAAACTATAAAATACATAGAGGGAAACTTGGGGCAAAACTCTCTCCAAGACTTATACTTCAGAAATATCTTTTAAGATACATCTACAGCTGGTAAAAAACAAAACAAAAAAAAAAAAACACAAAAACCAAAAAACAGCTGGGACTACATCAAACTAAAAAGTTTCTACACAACAAAGGAGTCAATAACCAAGACAAAGACAAAAACCAAGAAACCAAACAAAATGGGAAAAAATGTTCACCCTACACACAAGTAAGAAGGGCCTGATAACAAAGATTCACAAAGTACTCACACTACTTAACCAAAATAAGACAAAAAGTCCAGTCAAAAAATGGGGAGAAGATCTAAAAAGATACTTCTCTGAAGAGAAAATGCAAATGGACAATAGGCATATGAAAAAATGCCCAAGATTACTAATAATCAGAGAAATACAAGTCAAAACCATAATGGGATACCATCTTACACTGATATGAATGGCCCATATTAAAAAAAAGAAAATGGGCAACAAGTGTTGGTGTGGATGTGGAGAAACAGACACTCTTACCCTTCTCGTGTAACTGCAAACTGGTCCAGCCACTATGGAAAGCTGTGTGGAGAACCCTTAAATTACTGCAAATGGAATCCCCATTCGATCCAGCAATCCCACTTGGAGTTTCAAAAACTCTAATTAAAAAAGCCAGCTCAGATTTCTAACTAACAGTACTGTGAAATGCACAATGTATTTTTTTAAGTCCCTAGATCTGTGGTTGATTGTTTCAGCGAGTCACAGGAGACTAGCACAACAGGCAAGCATTTCAATGCTGGATTCTTTGGTCAGTTATTTTAATAATAAATGCCTCATGGAAATTAAGCAGGGTGGGAGAAAAGAAAGTTCAAAGGCTAGTTTCTATCCAGGGTCCTCTACAAAGTCAGACTAAATAATATATGCTTTGATGGTAGGTAGATTGGGGGGGGGGAGTGAGAGTTAAGGGAATGTAGTAGGAAAGTGAGTATTTTTTTTGTCAATAGGGGTGGGGCAGAGTCTTAATAAAATGATGCTTTGGAGGCGACCTCAGAGATATGAGAGAGCCATTGAGACTCATGAGTGTTATCCAGAGAGAGGGAAAAATGACTATCAAGTCTGTTCTGGAAGCATGCTAGGTGTATCTGAGAACTAGTCCTCTGTTAAGGTAGAACTGACTAAATGGTTTTGATGGGAGATGATATAAAAGAGGGTCCAAGATGTATGATCTGAGGTCATTTAAAGGACGTGGCTTATAAGATGTGGGGATACTGCTATTGGTGTTTTTGTGAATTGCACTGATATATTCTGAAAGCACTTGAAAGGACTATCCTAGATAGTTTGTTAGAAATAAGTAGCAATGGTGTAAATTTGAAAAATAAATCAGTTAAGAGGTTATTGCAATTATCCAGGTGAGAGACTGATGAACCAGGGTCAACTTGGTAGCTTGGGAGATGAGGAGATTCAGGATCCAATTCCAAGTTAAAATCTTGTGATGGGTGGAGAGAGAGAATGGGATTGAGAGCTAGGCAGAGAAATTTCCCTAAAATACTTAAGTTTATGCCTGAAACAATGAAAAGTGCTATTTGAAGATCTGAAAGATGCAGGAAGATCAGGTTTGCTCTATGCACCACATGAAGATGCTCTAAGACATTTGTTGTAGATGTCTTGGATTTCAAGACTCTGAAGAAAGAATCTTGACCACATTAGTACAGTCACTATTACTGCTAACCTATGATAAATGAAATTATAATATAGCCAGAGAAAGGAAAGAGAGAGGAGGGGAGAGAAGCAAGGAGAAGAAAGGGAAGAGATCTGAGAACAGTGGTAACATGGTAGAGAAAACACTACTTTGCTAACACTGTTTTCTCCCATTGCAATGAAAACAGTAAGCTGTCCAGTCAGTATGAACCACTGGACTAAATCTGTTCAATAAAATGTGACTGGCAGTGTTTTATGCAGCCACCACCTGAACCATAAAATGAATGTCATCTTCTAGATTGTTTGCCTTCTTTGATGACCACATTCTGATTCATTGGACCATAATGTGCACCACTTATTGAAAGAGGACTCTGTGCCTGACATATTTTCCTTTCTATTTTTAGAGCAGTCAACTTACATCAGGCAATCTATTATCCTTCAAAGAGCTTCTAAATGTGTAACAAACAGAAGAAGGAGGGGTTAAAAATATTTTAAGGGAAGACCACTCTGCTGAGGCAAAAAGGCAAGGCTACAGGAAGGGCATTGCAGGAAATGTTTGGGTGACATAATGTATGTGTCTTTGGAGTAAAAGTGTTTCGCATGCAGAAAACGAACATCTAAGTCTGGAGGGTTAAGATAGTGCCGAGTTGGAAGAGTTCTGAATGCCACAAGAAAGAAATTTGGGGACCTCTGCAGTTTTTGATCAGGGAAGTCAAAGCATTAAAGCTAAAGTTTAGAAGAATTATCTTGGCACCAACCTGAAAGAAATCAAAGGGAATAATAGCAAAATAAAACCAAACCATGAGAATATTCATGGTAAAAATGAACAAACCAGTTGGTGAGTAGTGGGAATAATATGATGATAAGAACAGCTGACATTTATTGAATGTTTACTATGTGCCACATTTGGTTCTTTAGAAAGCAGTATTTCATTTTTCATGATTTAACAGTAAGGTTAATTCTAGTATTTTCAATTTCATGTTGTATTTTAAATACAAATGGTTGAAAGTCCCCTGAAGGTAAACAGCAAAATTCAGCCATCAGTAATTGACTTTGACAACTTTCATAAAATTTCATTTAAAAGACCCAACTCTTTCATATTTACTCAATCTTGTGATATCTGTGCATATACACACAGGCAAGTGATATGCGTTGTACATTATATGTTCTAGCATATTATATATACATACCATATGCGATTAAGCTCCTATAAGTCATAATTATTTATTTCAAGTAATTCTCCCACCAATATTTACCCATCAGAAATTACAGATAAGAAATATGAAAAGTTAAGAAACTTGTCCAGCGGTATCTAGTCAAACTGGGTTAGAGGGGGAATTATTTGAATTCAAGTTTTCTTAGCCATATTTATTGGTCTTTTAAGTACATAAAATACATAAAAATAAGAGAATAGTGAGAGATGATGGTGAATTGGGTAGGAAAACTAGATGGTAAGAAATACTTCTTATGATGAAGTATTTTACATATTTTTAAAATGTATATTTCAATGCTACAATTTTAGTTCTATTTTCTTTTTTTAAAAACTTATGTTTTCACTTTTCTGTGTATGTTTTTGAAATACTTTTTTAAAGTATTTCAAATAATCACTGCAAATAATCCAGTGATATTGGAAATAATTGTGTAGCTATCAATCAAAAATAAGCAAATACCATTATTTTCCACAATTTGCTTTAATAAGTGTTTTAAGTCCCAGTCTGCAAATTCCTCAGAGAGATATAAAATCTTAAAGAAGTTTGTAATCATTAAGATTGTAACCTGAGTTATAACATCACAAATAACTAATAATAAATCAGTTGTCATTAAATTTCTGTAATAGGGCCGATTCAGGCCACCAATATGATGACATCAATCACCTGCAAAGTTGGAAATAATGTACATCTTTCTTTCATGACAGCCAGAGAGATATTAATTTCAGGATTAGAGAAAATACATGTAATTTACAAGTTTGTCAGCCCCATTTTTCTTAAAAAACAACACTGTTTTTCCTTTTTTTTGTTTTTCTCTTCCATCCCCTGCCTCTATTGCTAGAAGTTGCCATCACAGACAAGTCAGTCTGTACTGCACCAGGGAAGAACACCCCTGATTTGAGTGGGGTAGACAGTATTATTTCTCTTTTATTGGGAAATAGCTGACACATAGCATTGTACTACTTTTAGGTATGCAAAGTAATTGATTTTTGTATCCATTGCAAAATGATCACCATGGTAATATTAGCACATAACTGAAGGACATGGAAGAAACCCAGATGGTTAAGGGGGGCCTACTTTAAAAGGGATCTAGTCATGGCTTGCGCAAAGGTAAAGGAAGCAGACTCTTGGTATTACTTTTTTTTTTTTTGAGACAAGATTTTGCTATTTTTGCCCATGGAACCGCAGGCTCACATTGCTCGGGGTACCACTGACTCAAGCATCCCCAGCCTCAGCTTCCCAAGTAGCTAGCATTACAGGTGCCCACTATGCCCAGCTAATTTTTGGGAACTAGGTCTCGCTGTGTTGCCCTGGGCTGGACTTGAACCACTGTCTCCAGACCCCACTGTGACTCTATAAGCTGCCACCTACAGGCACACATGCCCGGCAGTGTTACTCACTTTTAATAAAATTGGTTTGCACAGGGAAAAAGGAAAAGATATTCCTAATAATAGTTCCTCAGTAAAACTCCAAAATTACCCATCACCTCTTGGGCAAATGCCTCGTCAAACAGAGTTGACCTGTACCTTCTGGTGAAGAACCACAAGAAAGGGAATGAGCTGGTACCAAAGAGCTGGAGCAGAGAAGGGAGAGAAAACCGAAAATCACAAAACAAGATAGTGGCTACTATTGTCTACCAACAGCTGCCTGTAGTGTCTCTCACCAATGCGTTTCTTCTAAGTATTTCCTCCAAGGAGCTCTACTTTTCTATTCCATATGTGTCTTTTCCAAGTCCTTTCCAAATCCCTGAGTGCAAGGCAAAGTCAGAGAAGCAAAAGAGAGAGACAGACTCACCTGCTTTCTGTATTATAAAAGGACCACTCAGTTCCATCCAGTATCTCCCAGGAAGTCTGTCCAAGGGATTTATAGTCCAGAGTGGCTGCATGTAAATGAGGGCTGGGAAAAATTCCCCTCCCCCATTTTTGGAGACATTCAGTAACAGTAAAGCTTAGTTACCATCAGACATTTACAGCAATGCTGCTATACTGTTAATAGCTGTCAAAATTTCTAATGACACAGTTTATTTCCTTGCAAAGCTATTGTCAATTTTGTTAACATTCATAGGAGCTGTTTTTCATGTAAATGTCATCATGTCTGGAAATGCAAAAATTATCTTAGAAACTTCTGGGAAAAGTTAACACAATTCCCCCTTTGTCTCAGAGATCTCCCTTTCTGGGATGGTAGTTGCTTTATTTAACTTCATCAACCAAGAAAATACAGAAACAAAGAAAGATTTACCAGGGGCCTCACTTTTTAACCATAAAACTTGTGATGGGAAGTTTTTCACTTTTGAAAACTAGAGTAAAGTTAGATACTAGGGTAACCGACTTTGGAAGTAGGTTCAGATTATTTCAAGACCAATATCCTATTTGAAAATAGTAGTTAATGTCTTTATTCTCAATCTTTAAATGTTGTTAGCACACATTTTCATGACAAACTAGCTTCTCTCTTTTGCATGTTACCAAATAACCAATAATTTAGCCTTATGTTTTTTTTTAAATTGGAAGAATATTCCTTTATAGCCACACTGGAATAACAACTTGTCCTATTTGATTTCTCTATGACAATACCAATCATACGTGTAATTCCTCTTAATTAATATGCTTCCTAATTTTTTATGGGTTCATAAAGTCTCAGATTTAACCTCAATATGCATAGTCAGCAGCACATATTCTATTGTTGGTCACAGGCTCAGTTTTTACTGATATGAATAGTGGGCTATACTTTCCAAATCATCTCCCCTTCCTAGCTTGCATGATTCCTTTTCTTCCCAAGCATTTATGACTTTTTGTTGATCTTGGTTTAGTTTTGTTTTTTGCACCCAATGCTCTATACATGAGGTGCTATTCATTTCCCCCTTTCTTATAGTTTGTTACTAGGGCTCTGCCTAGCCCCTCTTCCACACTTCCCACACCCTAACTTTGCTGTAGATGGTGTCACAGTTCAGTTTACTCCTTTACCAGGTGCAGCTCTCAGGAACTCTTCCTTGTCAATAAAGAACTGTTCATTAATCAGCCGTCTAACTAACACATGTTTTCTCCAGGTCCCTATACTTTAGTCACAACAGGTTCCCTGTTTGTTGCTAATTGCAAAATCCTTACTCAGTTCTCAAAACTACATGTCATCAAATTCAGGTAAACTCTTTTAAGTTCCTAAAAACATTCCACTTTGTGTATTTTAGCCAGTGATACCCAAAACACATCCATATGGATGAATGTACGTAGGAGCCCTAATCTGTTTTCTTATAGATCTAAACGCTAAAGCTTAACAATGTCTTATTTATATCTTATCTAATTTTGACACCAGCTTACATGTTAAATATAGTTATGGATGTACAAATTATGGGGTTTATGAAAAATCAATTTATACAAATTGACTCTTGACAGTGAAATAACCCCCCCCTTTTTTTTTTATTTACAGGAGTTATTCTGTAATGTGTATACATGTACAAAGACATCGAAAGTTTTTTTTTCCCTCAACCTCACTTTTCAAAGCACTCAAGCATTACACTCTGAGACAGCTAAGCTCCTGGCTTCTCTGGTCTACACAGGTATCATATTTGTAACCATTAATATGCAGACAGGAGATGATTAAATGCAGGCATGATAAAATGTGACACCCCATAATAAATGAGAATGAAAAAATGAATTTGTAACCATAAATCATGTATTTAAATTTATGTCATAGGCCTACATTGATGAAGACAATGTAGAAATAAGAAAATATGAGATAGACCTATTTTAAAAAATTATAATGAAAGATGTTTAAATTTTATGAATTTCCCACCACCTTTTATCTTCCCTAAAGTTTGACTTCTTGCCCCCAAGGTAGAATGCTTGAACTTTGTGGTTCAGAATAAGGCTTTAGACATTCACCAGTTTCATTATAATGCAAATTTTAACTTTAGCATTTTAAATATGAGTGTTCTTATGCATCCAAGAGGAAATAAACCATCTATTGTAAAAGGCATGAAATTATTGAAGTTTAGTTTTAAACACACTTACCTAAAGAGAACTTGAGTCTGTTATTGTATGCCCTGTTGAATAACATTTTATACTAATAATAAAACTTTAATCATAAAACTCACAAATTCAATTATATGGAAGCTTTATTAGAACAATTAAATATAAAACTGAAAATTTCTAGGAATAGGAAATACAAATAGAATCTCCATTTAGAAAGCTACAGTGTTCTGGGCATCACTCTAAAAGATCAGGACTTGTATTTCAATAACCCATAATTTGAATTTCAGATGGATGTTGTGCCTTCAAATGTATCCCATCTGGCAGGATGTAAAATTATTCCTGCACTATTGAAACAATTTTAGGAGTCAGTTACATATGCAATACCTGGGCTGTGTTAAAAAATGAGTTTCAGGATAAAAATGATTGCCTTAAGATTTCAGGAAAGCAAAGAAATGACTCCCATCGTCCATTAGTATCTGCCAATTTTTTCCCTCTTACATTTCCTATATTCAAGAACTACCTCATGCAATGAAGTGAATTTGGGCTCTTTCCAAGGAACTCTCATCATACAGAGTGATCTTCTGAAGTCATATTAATTATCTACTGTTATGAATTGAGTTGCAGTCCATCAAAATAGGTATGTCGGCATTCTGACACCAAGTACCTCATAAGCTAGTCTGCTGGGGAGCTAAGGTATTTACAGAAGTGCACAATTTAAATGAAGCCATTAGTTTGGGCTAATTTTAATATGCCTGGTGTCCTTATCAGGGGGGAATTTGGACAAAGAGAAAGACACACATAGAGCAAAGGTGATTTGAAGAACATCAGAGAAGACAGCCATCCACCAGCTAGGGAACATGACCTGAAACAGTCTTCCTTCATAATGCTCAAAAGTGCACATACATCCTGAAACTTGATTTTGAGCCTCTAGCTCCATAGCTGTGAGGCAATTTGTAGTACTTTTTATGGCAGCCCTAAGAATCATGTATACCCATTACAGTGTATTGTTAGACCCGTATTTTGTTGAAAGAGTCACAAACTTAAAATGTTTAGCTGAAATCACTCTGTATTATAAAACCTCAAGGGAAGGATCCCAAATTTCCCCAGTGGGTCCAATACCACTGTACAAGGGAAATAATAGATGCTCAGGAAATATCTGTTAAACACAATATGTCTCCTAAGTACCATATACTTTGAAAGAATACTATGGAACAACACAGTGCAAACTTGCACAAATTCCTTCTCACTCTCTTGTGATTTGGATATTAGGGCAAAGAAAATGGGTCCCATTATAACTTCCACTTTGTTTCTAAATTCCTGGGGCTTTTGTTAGTTTTTTAGATGACTTGCTTTATTGTCATCATAATTAAGTCCTGTTCTTTCTGACATTGTCACCAAAATAATCTTTTTTAAAGAATTTTCCCAATAATAGAAGATAAGGCAGTAATTAAGACAATCTCAGGGTTAGAGGCAAAAGAGGTTTGTTGGACCACTTCTGTAAAGATCTTCAAATTGACTGTCAAACCTCCCAACCTTTAGTAGGTTTTTGTTCATTTCTACCAAGGATACATTCTTAATTTGCCCTTTTTTTAATGGAGTTTTGAGGTCCCCATTATACTGTTTGCCTTCTGTTTTCTCTATGATTCTATGGTTTGTGATATTTTTCACTTTGGTTTCTCTTACTTTGGACCAGATTGAATCTCCCCAGACCTCATATTTTGAAGCCCTAACCCTGAAGGTAAATAGGGATGGGGCTTTGTGAATATAAATAAGTTTAGATAAGATTATGAGAGTGGACCCCTCATGATGAGGATAATTTCCTTATATGTAGAACCACAGGAGAGCTCCCACTGGGCATAAAGTTTGGCCAATAATGAAGTGTGAGAAGCTGCCATCTACAGATCCAGAACCAAGCTCTTGCCAGAACCTGGCTGTACTGATAACCTGATCTCAGTTACCAGAACTGTGATCAGCCTCCTGATCTGGGAGAAAACAAATGTCTGTTGTTTAGGTGTTTCAGTCTATGCTATTGTTTTATGGCAGCCCATATTGACTGTGATAACCCTCTTCCAAGTTGACTGGAAATTCAGACCCCTTTATTTCATTTTACTGGGACATTTAGTTTTGTCTCCATCATTTTTTTTCTGTCTGTGCGAATTCAGAGGATCAGTAGGAGCTATATTGAGCAGTAAGCAATTCTTTGTGGTATCATCCTTAGCTACAAAGAAAAATGAAAAATCTGAGAGTTTTAAACTTTTGTATTCATCTCTGATTCTCTGCAGGAATTGTATCTTAGGAAAGCACTGAATGTTTATATATACATGTGTGTATGTATGTATAGATAGATAGATAGATAGATAGATAGATAGATAGATAGATAGATAGATAGATAGATAGACAGATATGTAAAACTATATATCTTGCCACTTTTCTCTGGTGTCAGGAGTGACTATAGTTAATTTAGATTTACATAAAAACTCTTTATATGCTTAACAAATACAAAATGAATAAATATGTTAGCGACTTAATACCAATGATTAAAGAATGTATATAAGGAAACCAGACCAACTAGAATTTATAGTCTAAATATATTTGCCCCATGTGGCATTTGCAGTAACTTCCCTTTAACACTTTTCCCATTTGTAAAATTAAGTTAGAAATGATTCTCTCAAAGTATTAATGAGACAATTTAATTGCTGAGATGAAATATCATATCTAATGTTGATCTGGTTATAGATTCTTAAAAACAAAAATGGTAAAAAGTCCAATTTCCAATATTTAGCATCATTTATATTTACTTTTAATGCAGATGAGTTAAAATCATATGTATGTATACACACACACATATATACACACACACGTGTTTTTGTGTTTTATCACTTATTGTTATGTGCAACCAAGAAATTAATTTGGGAGATTAAGAGAATTTTCATTCATATGTGTGGGCTCATGGTCAGGAAATGTGTCAAGGTGTGGGTAAGCACATGTACATGGAGAGGTTTGTGAAATTTTTTAAAAAACAAAGAAAAAGGTGTCCTTACTTTTTGTGTTTACATGTATGCTTTCAAGAACATAATGCTAAAGGTGATATTCATTGAACAAAGCAAAGATATTTCAGCTGCTCTGGAAGCTCCTTGACAGTAAGTGGTCCCTTGAGACAAGATTCATCCCAGTAGCATTGTTCACTGCAATATTTGTTCAAAACTGATGAGTGATTTGCAAGATCTGCCTCTTTAGGAAAAAAATAATATTGATGTCATGTAGCTAAATAAGAAGAAACCAAAAGCAAAAAAAAATAAAATAAAATAAAGCAACAAACACTCAAACCAGCAAAATGATGAACATATTACTACTTCCATTTTTCCTTTGAGTGAAAGATTCATTTTGTAGCACACGAAGAGAAAGTAATCCCAAGTGTGATATAGCTGAAAAATAATAGAAAAGAAAACCTAGTAAGTTTTCATAGAAAGAGCCCTAGAGTCTAAGTGAGCATTTATTATTATTTCTTCAACATTTTGAGTTCTATTTAGTTTAATCAAACAAAGAATTTCCAGAAGTACCTTGTCAAGTCCATGTTAGATAGTGAAGGATTTGTGTGCAACAGTGATTTTTGGGCACCTACTCTATTCCAGAATCCTCAGGTGCCTTGTGGTATTATTATTTCTAGTCTAAAGAAGTGAAAACACCAGACAGATAATTAAAATGATTCCCCATGGTTTAACCTCTCAGAAACAGCAGAACTTGGCTCAAAAGCTCAAGAATGCATTGATAGGACAAAGGGTAGAATCTTAGAATTATTTTAAGCATACAGGAAAAAAGGAAGCACAGAAAATGTCCTCAGATCAGATTATCTTAAAGAACGTTATTTAAGAGGCCACTACAAGGTTACATTGCCCTACTCACAGTGGAATGGCATGGGATGGGTAAGGGTAGAGACTGGAATAAGACTGCTTTTGTTCAAGGTTTAACTTATTTCTGTTAACTATCCCTAAAATTGGAGGTTGTTCAATCTACCTTACTTCTATTTCACTGAACATCAAGCTAGAATGATGAGATAATAACTCAGGTTTCATAGTCAGTGATAAAAATTAAATTAATCTGGGTTCACAGCAGGGTTTGGCTATTGTAAAGTTTACTACAACGTTCACTGTCAGTAGTGTTATTTGACTTTTTCATATCACACCTATCTCATAGTTTTGGCTTATTTATGGGTCTTACTACTTTATAGCTTTTGCTCACTTTCTTCACACTTCTTTGTCTCTTAGCTGCTGGGGACCTAAACATACTTAGATTCCTTCAAGGAATGGAGGTGATAAGATTGGTTTGTCACTATCACATATAATTGTCCCATAGAGTACCAGATCATTTAACTTCTGTAAAACTACTTTGAAAGCTCAGGCATTAATTGAAGAATCTTTGGAGTATCTTTTTCTAAGGTATAAAAGATAGCTACAAAAGGCATTCTGAGGAGTTGTCTCTTTGGGATAAAGATTTCTTGAGTTAAAGTTTCATAAAAAAGATACTCTGAGGAGAAGAAGCATTGAAGTACCTTTTTCTGAGGTAAAGGGTCTCCAGAAAAGATACTCTAAAAAAAATGTTTGGGGTAACATTTTGCTAATGTAAAAAGTATCTAGAAAAAAGCATTTTGAGGCGAAGACTCTATGGGATATGTTTTCTTGAGCAGTAGCCATGGGGTACCCTTTTCTGAGGTAAAATGTCTCTAGAAAAGACACTGTAATGAGAAGTATCTTTATGGCATTTTTTTTTCCCCTCAGGAAAAGCATCTCCAGAAAAGATAGTGTGATGTGAAGAATCTTTGGGATATCTTTTTTCTGAGATAAAAGTTCTTGAGAAAGAACAGTCAAAGGAAAAGAGTCTTTAGGGAAGGTTTTTCTGAGGTAAAATATCTCTAGAAAGGGTATTTTTTAAAAGAACTCTCTTTGGTGTATTTTTTTTTCTAAGATAAAATGTCTACAGAAAATATATTTTAAAGCAAAGTATCTATGGTGTATTTTTTCTGAGGAGACATTTCTTCAGGTTATTTTTTCCCCCAGCAGAAAAATGTCTCCAGAAAAGATATTTGGAGGAAAACTTTCTGTGGGGTATGCTTTTATGAGCAGAAATATCATGGGGTACTATTTTCTGACAAGAATCTAATATTTTTTTTTGAGACCTGTATTCAGAAAACCTTACTCCAAAGGTACTGCTCAATTAATTATCTTTTCTCAAGATCTTTTACCTCAGAAAATTATACACCAAATATACTCCCCAGGAAAATACACCTAAAAAATACTACTCCTCAGAATACCTTTTCTAGAGCCCGTTACCTAAGTCCTTCACTTCAGTGTCTATCTAGGAAACTTTTACCTCAGAAAGTGTAACCCAGGGATATTTCACAGAAAAACATACCTACAGAGACTTTGCTGCCAAATGTTTTCTGGAGACCTTTTACCTAAGAAGATACCCCAAAGAGAAGTTGCCTCATCCCTTTCTCTGGAGACTTTATACCTCACAAAAAGACACCCCAAATGTGTCTCATCAGCATACCTTTTACTAGAGACCCTTTACCTCAGGAAAAGATACCCTAGAGATATGTCACCTTAGCATCCCTTTTTATGTAGATTTATTACCTCAGAAAGTGTGCCCCAAAGTAATTTCTCTTCAGAGACCCTTTTATAGAGACCTTTTACCTCAGAAAAAGATACCTCAAAGAGACAATTGCCTCAGCATCTCTTTTACTAGAGAACTTTTGTCTCACAAAAAGACTCCCCAAACTTTAATTCATCAGATCAAATTCATCAGAATTTCTTTTTCTGGAAACCTTTTACCTCAGATAAAGTTACCCCAAAAAGATGTCACTTCAGAGTACCTTTTACTGGGGATCTTTTACCTCAGAAAGAGGCCCCAAAGATTCTTAGAGTACCTTTTTTGATTAACCTTTTGTTTCAGGAAAAAGTTTTTTTGTCAGAATATTTTTCCAGAGAGCTTTCCTCTAAAAAAAATTCTCCAAATTTCATCTTTACAGTATCTATTCTAGAGACCTTTTACTTCCCATAACGATACCCCTATGAGATGTCTCTTTTTTTTTTGTAGAGACCTTTTACTGAGTAAAACTTTATCTAAAGATTGTTCTAGTCAGAGTATCTTTTCTGGTGACATCTTCAGAAAACCTTAGTCCAGAGATTCTTGTCTCAGTATCTTTTATGGAGACCTTTTAACCTCAGAAAACATTACCCCAAAGATACTTCTTGGAATTTTTGTTTTGGTTTTTTTTTTTTTTTTTTTTGAGACTTAACCTCAGTAAATTTTCCGGAAGATCTTTCTCCTCAGATTATCTTTTCTAGAGACCTTTTTTTTTCTTTTTAACACAGAAAGCCTATGTCAAAGATTCTTCTCAGAAGAACACACCCAACAATCCTCCTCTGAAAGTCTTTTCTGTAGTTTTCTCCTCAGAGAAATGCACCCCAAAATTCCTTCTCTTTTGAGGAGAAGAATCTACGGAGTAATGTTTTCTGAGGTTATAGGTCTAAAAAAAAGAGACTCTAAAAAGTATACTCTATCTTTAGGTATCTTTTTTGAGATAAAGCATCTCTGGGAAAGACATTCAGAATGTGTAGTTTCATTGTGATTTTTTTTTCCTGATATTAAAAAGTCTCCAGGAGATATATTGTGACAATAAGAATTTTGGGGTATCTTTTTCCTCATGTAAAAGGTCTCCAGAAAAAAAAAACATTTTATGGTGAAATATCTGTGGGGTATGATTTTCTGATAACTATTTTCTGCTTATTATTTTTTTTTTGAGGTAAAAAGGTTTCTCAAAAAGACACTCTGTTGGAATAATATTGAGGTATCTTTCTGTGGTAAAAAGTTCTCCAGAAAATGTGCTCAGATCAGAGTCTTTTAAAGAATGTTATATAAGAGGCCACCACATGGTTACATTGCTCCAATCACAGTGGAAGGAGTGGCATAGGTAAGAATAGAAACTGGAATAAAAGTGTTTTTGTTTAAGTTTCAACTCATTCCTGTTAACTGTTCTTCAATTTGGAGGTTGTTCAGTCTTCCTGTACTTTTATTTCACTGCACATCAAACTAGAATGGCAAGATAATAATCAGGTCATAGTGATAAAAATTAAATTAATATGGGTTCACAGCAGTGCCTGACTTTTGTAAGGATGTGCAACTGTTAGCTATCAGTAGTGTTATTTGAGTTTTTCAAGTCACACCTATCTCATAGTTTTGACTTATTTATGGGTCTTATTTCTTTATTGCTTTTGCTTACTTCCTTCACGCTCTTTGTCTTTCAGCTGCTGGGGAACTAAATGTATCTATTATACTCAGATTCCTAAAGGATGGAGGTGATAGGATTGATTAGTCACTATCACATATAAATGTCCCTTCAGAATAGTAGATCACTGAACTTCTATACAACTACTTTGAATGCTCAGGTATTAATTGCAAGTTAATCAGCTACAACAAAGATCTCATTGTCCTATGAATTAAAACATGGCAAAGTATACATAGTAAAGCTGGTAGCAGATTTTTCCCTTAATGTTTAGCTTGAGCATTTACTACTTCTCCAGTATGTATATTGTTTACCTGTTTCCTTGCCCAATGGGTCACACTGCAATTAATATTTTCCTGTGATGCACATTAAGATGCCAGATAGTCTTCTCACACTTCAAATCTACGATTTAGTGGAAAATAAGTAATATAAAAAGAAAACATGTTAGGTCAGCAGGTATTACATTTCTAAGGCAGTAGTGAAATGCACACTTAGAGATTTGTGAGTAGCTTCATCCCATATAGTGCTTTATCTGGAGCAGTCACTGGTGATGCCATGCATTGGGTATGTTGTGCATTCAACTTACCCACAGCAGTATAAATGCTTATGATGACAAAACAAAGTCTGAAAAAGCTGGTACTGATTTCTCTGTACCAGCTGGAAAAGCATTTCTCAAATCTCCTTCCAAACGTGGTTGTATAGTCTCAATATGGCCCTTAAATTAACTACAACTCCTCACTCAGCTGCCTACTGCCTCACAGATGTTATGCGTTTTCATTGTATCCATTTCATGATCCTTAACCTGCAGTTATCCAAGTCTCTGTAGGTTCTATGGCAAAAAATTAAATAAGAAATTTGTAAATTTATCCCTCACCTATCCCTTGTGTCTGTTTTGCTCTCTAGTAGTAAAATTGGGTCAAGATGGGGCCGAAACCTCCAACCAACACACCACATTTAAAAAGCAGCTTCTGCCTTCCATGTTCCCTCAGGTTTGTACCACCCCTGCTTAGCAATTGCCAGACAAAATGCAGTTTAACAGGGTTTTATTCACAAAGAAATCTAACAGGAAAAACAAAAAGTCCTTAATGCCACAAGTGGCCAGTTATCTTACCCCAGTCATCATTTCCTGTCCCAAAGTTCCCAAAGACCCATGTCCAAGATGGTGCCCTTTGCCCCTCCAAAAGTGAGGTAAACACTCTGCAAATTCCAGTCTTTCTCCGGTTTCTTTGCTTTGCTTCTCTCTCCAGCATTCCAAGCTGTTCCACTTCTCAAAGACTCTTCAAACTACTTACACAATTGCTGATGCACAAATCAGCTTTCCAAATCTGCCACCTTGCTGCAGCTCCATGCCCTCCTTTAAAGGCCTGACTTTCATGGCTCCTGGCCAAACCTACCAGGCCTGCCCTCAGGAGCCCCAGTCACCCCCAGCCTGCCATTCTGGCATCCGACTCCACACTGGCAACTTCTCTGCCCGCCACTCTCCCACCATGACTCCTTGCCACTTTCAGCTCATTCTTCCAGGGGGGCTTCCCCTGCAGGCATGTGGGCATCTTCTCTCAGTCCGCCATTCCCATCTATTTTCGTATTTCTGTCACCCAGCTCCTCCCTTCTCATATGCCCTTTCTTCCTGCTTCCCATTTTCTCTCTCACCCAGGATCTTTCTCTAGGACTCCGCCCACCAGGAAATTTTAGCATCTATATACTTTTCAGCTGCATCTCTACCCTGTATCAGTAGCACTGGTAGTCTTTTTCTTTTTTCCTCTGCTTATGCTTAACAACAATTTTCATAAATGGGAAGCAAAATTGATTAGCCATAACTAAGGGTAAAGCCATCTGATTCAGTTAGGATCATTTACAAGTAACAGTAATTTCTTCTTAAAGGGAGTTAAACAAAAAATGATTTTCTGATGTAGTAAAAAGTCTTGTCAGTAGATTATTACTGACAGCAGCTGAGTGGTTTATCATATCTGATCTGGCAATTCTTACTCTCTTGCTCTGTCTTCTGTTTATGCTTTGTAGTCACAACATGACTGTTGTGGTAGATGTTTAAAGCTCAAAGCACCAAGAGGATGTTTTAGGGAAAGAAGGTTCTCTGGAAACCTCACTGTTGTCTGCTCATATCACCCTCAGCCGTGGACCAGGTTTGATAGTTTTCCTAACGTCTGCAAAGTAAGTTGTGGAACGTAGACTCTCTGCTAGGACTTAGTGGATCATTTTCTTGAGCTAATAGGTTTCTGTTTGCAAGACAGAGGAAATAATGGTGCATGATTAGCAATTGACAATGTGTATCATTCTATGATGGAAGAATTGTGTGTAAGAACTTGACTTTTCTATAATTTCCTGCAAAAGAAACAGTCATATCTGCAGTAACAGCTGAAAATGTGCTAGAAATTCATACAATGAAAACTGTATTGAAAAAGTTAGGCCTGCATGAACTGACCCATATGATAAAAATACATAAAAATGTGCATATTGGCAGCAGCCCTCCTGTCCACTTATGACTACCGGGGGTCTTCTCTCACCTGCCTGCTCCCTCTGCAAGTAGCAGCATCCTGCCTGTGACTAGCCAACTCACTTAACAACCTTGTCCCTTTCAGGGGCAGCTCTTTCTGCTCACTCGTGTCTATGCAAGTGTCCTTTATTCTTCCTTCCCTTTTTATAACAAATCTACCATCTTAAGTATAAAAAGAGTATTGATGCCACATACACGTGCATACCCTCATGTGTTCAACAGTGCTAGAAGCTTCTGGATCAAATCCTAATACTCTGAGCCTGTCTTTAGGCTCATAGAGAAGGGGTGTTGAGTTTTCTGACTTCTGGCAGTTCCGAGTGGGAAAGTGATAAGGGAAAAATGTATGTGTTATATTTTGTCTGTGATCCAGGGCTTCTGCCTCATTCTGGCAATGCTCTGACTAGACATTTATGGCCATTTGACCATTCATATAGCACCATGGAAAAAAGTCACATTGCACAGAGTACTTCAATATGATATAATGATCTTGCTCTAAGTTGATCACTTTGATTTTTTAAATATATATATATATATTCCCTATTATAAGATTTATTCCAGTTTACAATTTAGGCCATAGATATGTACATAAAAATTCCATAAAAGGGATCCGTATGTTGGGGGGGGGGTTATGAGGGATGGAGATCGGAGGGAGTGGTCAGGGAGGGAAGGTGGTGGGTAGTTCCCAGGGAATACATATATAAAAAAATAAATTAATTAAGAAAAAAAGGGATCAGTACAATATCTAAACAGCTCTCCTGCCTGCCTGGCACTATGCAGATGGCTCTTTTTCTTTCTTCACTCCCTAATAACCCTGTCCTTTTTGTTTTTTTTCTTTTTTTAAAATTTAATTTAAATTTAAAATAATTGCATATATATGTATATTTATATTACATTATTCCATTATTGTGTACCTCGGGGCTTTCCCACTTTACCAACACTTGTTAACTATCCTGATCTTTTGTGCTCTTCACCTCCCCCACCTTCTTCCCCCTCCTCCTCTCTTGCTCCATGGTTCAGTCCCATTGGTTATTTTCTTTCTTATTTGTTTGTTTGTTTTTTCCTATATTCATCATATAAGTGAGACCATCCTGTACTTCACTTTTTCTGTTTGACTTATTTCTGCTAATATGTGTCTTTCTAGTTCCATCCATGTTGCTGCGAATGACATGTGTTTGTCCTCCTTGATTGATGCGTAGTATTCCATGGTGTATATATACCACATTTTTTGTAGCCAATCATCTGTTTTGGGGCATTTGGTTTGTTTCCCAATCTTGGCAATTGTAAACAGAGCTTCAGTGAACATGCGCGTACAGGTGTCCTTTTGAATTAGTGTTTCCATGTCCTCTGGGTAGATTCCTAGTAGTAGGATTGTTGGGTCAAATGGTAAGTCCACTTTGAATTGTTTGAGGGTCCTCCACACAGTCTTCCATAGTGGCTGGGCCAGTTTGCACTTCCACCAGCAGTGTAAGAGAGTTCCTTTTTCCCCACATCCATGCCAACATTTGTTGTTGTCTGTTTTATTTATATGGGCCATTCTTACTGGTATAAAATGGTATCTCTGTGTGGTTTTAATTTTCATTTCCATGATTATTAGTGACGTGGAGCATTTTTTCATATGCCTATTAGCCATCTGTATCTCCTCTTTGGTGAAGTGTCTTTTTAGTTCTTCTACCCATTTTTTGAGTGGGTTTTTTTGCTTTGTTTTTGTTGAGCTGTAGGAGCTCTTTGTGGCTCTTTGTTATCAGACCCTTGTCACTTGTCTGGAGGGCAAAAATTTTCTCCCAGTCAGTTGGGTTTCTTTGATCCCTTTGATTTTGAAAATACTAAACATTTTCTCTTCAAACATATATTCAAGCAAAACTTTTGATTTCTCTGCGTGTGATCCTGAGGGATGAGAGGTAAGAACCTTAGAAGATAAAGTTTGCTGTGTGGTATAATTTAGTATTTATGAGTGTAGTACCTCCATTCTCTCTCCTCTTGGTCAAAAGAGCTTTGACTTTTCAAGGTCTTCTTATTATGAATTTAGGTATTTGTTCTATTTCTTTGAAGGATGTCATTGAAATTTTTATTGGAATTGCATTAAATCTGGAATTTGCTTTTGGAAGAATGACCGTTTTGACAGTGTTCATTCTTCCAACCTATGAGCAGGGGATGTCCTTCCATTTCCCTATGTCTTCTATTTATTTTAATAGTTTTTTTTATAGTTGTTTTTGTACATATCTTTCAAATCCTTTGTTAAGTTTATTCCCAGATATTTAATTTTCATTGGTACAATTGTAAATGGGGTTGTTTAATCATTCCTCAGGCCGACTTTTTGCCTAGATGAAGGCTGCTGATTTTTGTGCATTGATTTTGTAGCCTGTACCTCACTGAATTGGTTTCATTTGTGGCAACATGGATGGAGCGAGAATGAAGCTTGTTACCTAAAATAAGACAAAAAGAAAAAGATAAATACCTGATGGGCTCACTTATATGTGAGATATGGGGAAAACAAGCAAAAGGGCAAGGAAACATTGAAATTAACAAACTGATAACAGAACCGAAGCATACAGCAAGGGAGAGGGAAGGAGGGCAAAACCAAGGGAGGGATAGATACAAGAGACCAGAATAATAATTCATGGGTGATGTGGTAGAAGTGCTTGTATATATGTATATGTGTATGTATATATATATATATATATATATATATATATATATATATATATACACTCACACTTTTATATATATAATCAATTAAAAGTAAATTTAAGAAATCTAAAGAAGTGTTTGTCATGTTTAGCCCAATATTATTTTGGGAGAGCATTGTAAGAGGAGAGAAAGAAAAAAACTAATGTAAGAATTAGTAATTATAACTTTCAAACAAATCTATTCAAAAATTCTCAGTATTTGAGAAGATGCTAGCAAAGTGTCTTTGTTCTCTTGATATTTCAGCTCCAAAGGTCTCTGCTCTGAGTGTCATTTTCCCTGGATCTGTATACGAAAGTTGTCACTCAATTTATCAACACTGCAGCATCAAGTGCTTCCTTCAAGGAAAGGGCATTATAGAAATATTGACAAAGCTCAGATCATTTTTTTCTACTTCTATTTGCCAGAACTTGACAAAATTAGAATTTATTTACTGTCCAGGAGTCATAGTCCATGCAGACTGCTACAAGATAATAGTACGGAATGAGTGGTTTACAAACAATGGAAATTGTGTCTTAAAGTTCTGGAGATTGGGGAGTTCAAGGTCAAGGTATCAGCAGATTTGGTTTCTGTTGACCACCCACTTGCTAGTGCATAGATGGCCATATCCTTGCTGTATTCTCATATAGCAGTAGGGGTACAGAAGTGCTTTTGGATCTCTTTTTTATGGATACTTCCCATTTATGAGAGCTCCACCTTCATGAATTAATTGTTTCCTGAAGTGCCACTCACCCCACCCTACGCCCAACTGCCATCCCAGTGCTATCTCAGATGTTTCCCAGTAGGATTATATTTCATTTTATGTATTTATATATTTCAATATAGGAATTTTGGGGTTATACACTCAACCCATAGCACAGGGTTAGACCTGGCTCTGTGTGACATAATAAGGTTTGATACTCACAGGGAGGAATTTCAGGCCATAATTCTGAATGGAAACCGTGTTCTTTTGTGTTTGTCTGAGATTTTAAAACTATGTCTATACTACACACATGCATGCACACAAATGTGAAATTATTTGTGGTAAGGATTTTTTCCTTTTTAATTGAGGTAACATTAGTTTGTAACACCATGTAGGTTACAAAGTTCCATTTTCTCAACCATGCTCACCTCCAAGAGTTTATTTACCATATACCACCAATCAATCCAGGTTTTAACCCATCTTAATTTTAAACTCCTTGATGTCAGAGAAACCATCATTCATACTTTTAAGTCTTAAAATGCTTAACAACATGTTCAATAAATGAGCAGTCTCCATAAATAATTCAGTTCTATTGTGTTCCAATGTGTAATATGATTCACTTTCTGTCTGGCAATGTGGGCATGTTCTGTTTGAAAAATTCATGGTGCTATATATTTACACATTGCATATATATGTATAAAGGATATCTATTAAGCATCTATAAGTAATTTTAAGGGATTTTACTTTTTGAAATCATTTGCATATTAATAAGGATATAAGACTCAGCGATAAAAAGACTCATTTCAGGCTAAGAAACATATACTATATCTACAATGATGTATAGAGAAAATAACATTAATGTGGAGTTCTTAAAATAACAGCTCATGAAGTATAACCAAGTCTATAAAGTCAGGAGGAATTTACATTCTATAAAAGCTGTTGAAGTTGTTTTTGCCATGAATATCTATGAATATCTTCAGCAAGACTGATAACAAATGTAATTTATATGCCACATACTGCTCTGGAGAACTCAAAACAGTTTACAATGTTGAAAGTCCCTAAGAATTTTAATTGTAATTAATTTGCACATTGAATAAGCAGATTGTAATTTTTTGACCATGACTCACAGTAAGAAAATATTTTACATTCAAGCCTAACACACACACACACACACACACACACCCCTACCTGAAACACATTTTTATAAAAATAATTACTATACTGAATCCTTATGATTATATTTTTTCTGTTTGATTCACATATTTTTTTTGCTTTAATTCCTTTCTTCATTTTATAAGAATAATGAGGCAGAGTCACAAAATTAATTTCATGGCTTGCCGAATCAAGAGTTGGCAAAAATTATTACCTAAAGGGTCAGAGAGTAGATATTATAGCTTTTGCGAGTCATACACATCTTTGGTATAGCTACTAAAACACACTGGCAAAACAGCAAGAATAATTCTTAGACTCTGAAAAATACTGTTCAAATACTGTTCATCAGGAGGGAAAGTGATAGGCTTATGGCACTGTACATTTGGTGTAGAGTGAGTGAGGTATGTACACATAGAAAGGTGTGAAGTTGTATTTCCAAAATTATATCGTATGTAAGTGAATGGCAATTTGATAAAACATGAAAACAGATTGAATTTTGAAATTTAGTAGATATAATAAGCATAATTATGAAGCTGTCATAAAGATAGGACAAAAGAATTAATGGGTGAAATATAGTATTCTTTCAAATTAAACAACTGTTCTAATGGTTTACCTTTGCTTTTAAAGTGTGAGGTGGCCATAAGTAATTGGACACTTGTATTGTTCAAAAAGTTGCTATTCTCAAACATTTGGTCTTGGCTAAGAAATCTAGCCTTAGACTGATATATATTGGAAAAGAGAGGAGTCCTTCAATAATCTTATCAGATAATAACAATTAATATTTTTGATGTTACCTCAAAACTTGATGAGTGGTTATTTTTATAATACTAGTTGTAAGTTAGAATCTGAAAGCTATGTTAACGAACTTCTGTTAATGTTCTCTCTAATGTTTCCAGAAAAATGTAAATATTGCAAATTTTCAAAAGTATGATTTTTCTGAAGCCTATTGTTTGATTGAAATTTGAGGGGTATTTTGATATTACATAACTCAATTATTTTCCATAAAGTAAAATGATCATTTTATTCATTTTTAAAAAAAGATATAACAGGTACCCAAATCTTCATGATCATAATTTGTTTATGTATAGTAAACACTGGTTTGATTGGTTTACTACACTGTGGAAGTTTTAGGTGTATAGTTTTATACATCAGCATTTACTTCATTGTGATCATCATCAAAAGTGCAGTTTCCATCCACCACCCTACAACTGTTTTACCCTCTTTACTCTTTTTCCACTGGTCCCCACTATTCTGTTCTCAGAATGTAAATTTATACTTGTGTCATTTATCTACTGTATTTCTTTATCTTATGCACATGAATAATCATTTCTTTTCCTCTATTGGAATTCATTCACTTACATAATCTTCTCAATGCCCAATTAGGTTGTGACAAGTGACAAGATTTTGTTTTATATCTATGTATTTTTTCATATCTAAGTAGTATTCATGTGTGTATATATAAGACATCATTTTTAGTCATTCATCTGTGAGTACCACTTGTGTTATTTCCATATATTGGAATAAAGAATTCTACCATCAACATATGTGTGCAATTACCATATTAAATAGGTTTACATATTCTTCAAATAGCCAGAAATAAAAAATAATGTCATGGTATTTCAAGTCTTAATTTTTAAAAGAAATTAAGTGGTCATACCAATTTCCATTTTCACCAATGGTTTTTCTTTTTATCCACATCATCACCAACATTTGTTGATTGAAATTTTTGATCATCACCATTCTCACTGGTGTGAAGTGATCTCTCTTGGTGGTTTTTATTTTCATTTCCCTGATAAATGGTTATGAACATCTGTTCATGTATCTGTATAAATATTTTTTTTTGGGGGGGTGAAATGTATGGTTAGATTCCCTTCCCATTTTATTTTAAAGAATTCTATGCTTTATTAGAAAATTTAGAGATCTGATTATTTTGTTAACCCTGATTGAAATATTGGTGGTGATCCTAGTAATTGTTCTAAATATACCGCTTGCATTTGTTTTTGCTTTTTAAAATCACATAGCATTATATCTTCATGTAAATTTTCAAGACTATCTACTGTTGGGACGTCAGTATGAATGGTGTATGGAATCTCCCAGGTCTCTGAGATGTTTCACTGGTGTGTTCCTACATGAATTGCTGTTGGGCTGTTTACAATACTTTGAGGAATAAATGTTCTGTTAGAACTACAGTTTTCACTATTTTGGAGAGACTGAAAGTGTTTCAGGCTTTGTTATTTACACTTAAAATTATTTTTGTCTTCTGTAAGTAATGTTGAGTTTTCTTTAAAATTAATAATTCTTAAACTGTGGTGAACTTTCCATCTGTGAACAAAAGTCCTTTTTACTCAGGGAAAAATGTTTTTTAATTATCTCTGATTTTTCTTAAACTTTCCATCATTTGGTTATTCCATTCATTATTTCTTAGGATCACTTGTGATGATGATGTTACACCTTTTCCTGATGTTAATTTTTAATGTCACTATGTAATATTTTACTTTTTTTACTTTTACTTTGTATTCTATGAAAGTGTTTTAAAATTGTCCCCCAAAACAAGTATTTGATTTTATAAAATATAATGTTTGCCTTTGATTATTTTCTTTTGCAGTTTAACTTTTTATATTAAAAAATCTCTGCCTTCAGATCAGTTCTTTAAAAAGTATCTCTGTGCAAATCTTATTAAAAGATATGTTGTCACATATCTTTTTTATTTTTAAACCACAAGAGAACTGGTTAAAGAAATTTTCTCCTGTTTCGTGAAAAAACTTCAGGGTTCTGATTATTTTCTTAACCTTTACTAAAATATCCCCTCTTGTAGTATAGTTTTGTTTTGATATATACTATGTAGAAATATCTTATTCCTATTTTTTGATCTGGTTATTAGTTTTTTTCTTTCTGTTGTCTGACTTGTTTATAATTTTGGCTCTTCAGCCTGTGTCAGATACATGATTTGCAAGTATCTCCCATTTAGTTTATAGCCTTTTCAATTTGACAGTGTTTGCTGTTGTTGTTCTGCAGAAACCTGTTTGATATAATCCTATTTATTTTTGCTGTTGTTTCTCTTTCCATTGGCATATAATCTACAAAGATATCGCTAAACCCATGTGTTTTTTTTCTATTCATTTTATGGTTTTAGGTCTTTTGTTCATATCTTTAAATTAATTTTTATGTGGTATAAGGTATGATCTAGTTTTATCCCTTTGCAGACAGCTGTCTGATTTTCCCAGCACCATTTATTGAAGAGACTTTCCTTTCTCCATTGTACTTGATACCATTGTTAAAAGATAGTTATCTGCAGAAATATATATTTGAATCTGGTTCTCAGTTCTGTTCCATGATCTGTATGCCTGTATGCCTGTTTTTATTCAGCCTGTATTAGACTTGAAGAAGTAATGAAACAGGAGGAAATCCAGTATATAAACAAATAGAGATAGTTGTGAACATTATCTAACCCAAGACCTTAATTTTACAGTGGAAGATACTGAGACTATAGAGAATATAAGTCTACTCAGAAAGATCTAAAACCAGTTTTCTTAATGGCTCGTTGGGACTAGTATTTAGCATTGACAAACTATTGCATTTGACGTACTAACTGCACGTCTACATTAAATTCTATATCTTTGTGTGACAGAACTTTTTGAGCCCCTGAATCTATGTACTCTGCCACCTTTGGAGTTCCCATTAACAATTAAAGACTTCATCTATCCATCTCTGAAACTTCTCCCTAGACTGGCTACAATAAGATCACTGCACATGGCTGACATGGGATGCAAGACTGCCATGGGCCCTCCTTTTTCCAGATGAGGAAGAAGTCAGAAAGCAGGATCAGATGAGCCACAGGACACAAAGTGAGTGGTACATGAATTCTGGGCTTCTCTGCTAGCTTCTGTGTACTCTTAAGGAGTTCTTAGTAGGGAAATAAAAAGGGACCTAGAGCAAAAATGTAGTTAGAGAAGGCAAAGGAAAAGGGGTTTCTAAGAATCTTGCAGAAGGTGAGAAAAGCTTTTCTCTACTCTTTTTTTTTATTTGCAAACAAGTAACTTAAAAACAAACATTATAACACCAACCTAGCACCCAGTTTTTAGTTTGTTTCTTTAATTCCCAGAAAGATGATCTTTTCATAACCTCCAAGAATACAGTAGGTTAATGTATGATCAAAGATTCTCACTTTCTTCTGTTGAAGAGCACTCCTTAGGTTCTTTCCTAGTTTTCAAATTCTAAATTCTTGTTAGTTAGAAAAGATCAAGTTCAGTATTTTAGATTAGAATGTTTTAAGTTTAAATAAGGTTTTGTATCCCCTTCTAAATTTGAAAATTAAAACACTATGTCAAAAATTAATTACAATCTATAATGTCCTAATATGACCTACTTTGACCACCACCATTTGACCTGATTATATGTTATGGGAACTTAGTTATGAACAGATAATTTAAAACACATAAGGAACACACTCTGACCTGTTTATAACATTATAGCATATTATTTTTCATTCTGCTCCTCTAGCTTGTTTCTCTGTTTCTGTCTCTCTCTCTCTATTCATTCCTCCTTCCTTCCTCACTCTCCCCCCTTCTCTTCTATCTCTCCAATTCTGTGTATATTTCCTATCAGTTTTACCCACTTGTGATAATTCCCACCTTCAGCACACTTTTTTATTAGCACCCAGAGACATGAATTTACCTCTGTTTCCTAACATATATATGTTCCAAATTTGTCTTCTTGATTATGCTGTAAAGTCTAGGGGAATCTCATAATTAATTTTTCTCCTCTAACAAAGAATGAGCAAAGGATTCTCAGGTCTAAGAAAACTACTTCCAGAAGTGCTGCAATTTGATTTGATATGAAGTCCCTCATTTTAGTTAGTTCTCTAAATTCCTCTTGTTTTACAATTAACTAAATTGTAAAATTCCTCTCACTATGTGGCTTCTCAGTGGTAGAAAGCAGTCTTTCTATAAATTGTGAAAACGAGTCTTTTCAGCATAAGAATATAAAGCTAGCCTTGCTAGGACTAATGCTTAATATATATATTTTTTTCATTTATTTATGCCCTCTTTATGACTGTTGTATAGCTAAATTATCAGATATGAGGAATTAGAATAAATCAGTGCTTTTTACTAATAATTAGTAGTATTGTCCCCCTATGGTGGAACTTCTTTGAATTATTCTTATTAATTTGTTTCCATAGTGTATAACTTTTAAAAATTTAAATTTAAAAAATTTGAATTTAATATTTCAACCAAGTATATCTTTAATTCATATTGCATATGTTCTTAAGTTTGTTACATGAATGCATCTGATCATTACTGGTCAAAAATTTTATTGGCAGTTTTGCGTTTTTGGTACTCTCCATGGTGCTGTGTTGGGATTTACAGGTCCCAAAACAGAAGTGAATTGGGTAATGTCTGTGTATAACATATATACACATGCATATCTGTGTTGTATATATGTATATGTCACACATATATACATATATATGAAACACATATGTATAAACACATACAGATGTATACATGTCTCTTGCCCTGATGAATGCTGATGTGGAAGTAGATCTGGGGTTATAAATAGATATAAAAAACAGAGACATTCTGAATACCGTACTTGAAAGGAGGGTGATATCTTCTTTCCAATATAGCTGCAGGATTTTATAGGATTCAGGAGAAGGTGAGGTAGAAGAAATCATCATACAGGGACAGCAGTTCGGAACTATATCTGTGAGCAGCACCAAGGGCTTGTGTTTTCCCTTTTTTATGTATTGCCAGAAAAGAGTTCCAAAGTATTATGTAGGAAAACTGAAAGCCTCCCTATCTTTCTGGACAAATAGGTCTCTAGAGGGGTGTCTGTGACAAATTGTCATGGAAATGTTGAAAGGAACTCTGGTTTCTAAAACCTTATGGTTAATAAAACACAATGGACTAAAACTCTATCGCCTACTCTCACTGTTCTCCATTGATTGGATTCAGTTTTTTTCTCCTGTGCTAACTATTTCATGTGGGCTCCATTTGATTTAAGATAATTCCCTTCACTGTTGGCCCATGGGTGACCTGTGCTAACAAACAGCTTCTAAACTAGTCATCTCCAAATGCTACCCCACTCTGGTGAGACATAATTGTCATCATTTTGTTAAGGTACTTTGGGGTGTGCCCAAATCTGTCTCCCAGTCTGAACTCTGTGCATCCTGTCTTTGGATTGCTGAAGGAGGATAGCTTCTTCAACAGGCAGAGAATTATGTAATATTCTGAAATGAAGCTTTGGGGTGGAGAAATTTCCATAACCATTGAAGTGATCAGAGAGGGAGCCATAAACAAAGCTGTTTAGACTGGATGGTGTGTGCTGTATTAGATGATCTATTCCCTGGTCTCCCACCATGCCTGCCCCATTAGCTATGGCCATGAAAGTGTAGAGAGCCCTCAGGAATTTGATGGCTTTGCATTTATTGTAGCTTGACTTTATGAATTGTACTTTTTTAAAAATGAAAAGAAACAAAATGCAGCCTAAATGTAAACAAGGTTTACAGTGATTGACGCTGAGTGTTCTATCAGGAGTTCTACATTTATACATCATCTGCTTTCCAAAATTTGAATCGCTCTAATGATTAAGAGTAAAATAGTAAAATTCAATCATACAGTATAAAACTTCATAAAAACTTTGTCCCCTGTTTCCAAAACTAATATACCCACAGAGAACAGTGGTCTGGTTTAACTGACTTCTAGTCTCCAGTAGACACATTATCTAGAACTACTGTGGGAATTTTAAGTTATATTGTATCATTATACTTGTCTCTTAGCTAAGTGCCTCTTGACTTAATTCTGGGCAGTGTGACTCACCTTACCAATGATGCTTAGAAGAATAATGAGGAATAACATACATTGAGATCCGGTGAGCCAGCGGTTGCCAAGGAGCCACTTCTGTGTACTATTTTCTTGAATGTCATTTTGTAAACCCAGCACTCCACTTACTAACCCTGTGATTTTTGGAAAGCTGCTTTATCTCTTCCCACTTCAAATTTATCGTCTAAGATAAAGTTTGTGTAACATATACAGCAAAGAATTAGCACATTATCATATATGCGTAGAGATATATATACATATATGCAAGTGTGTATATGCTTATTTAAAAGAAACAGCTTTCACTACAAGAATAAAGTTCAAAGATTCTGAACAAACAATATACAGAACAGAAAAATGTTAACTTCCCTTGTATCATAGATTTAGACAGTTTTTCCAAACAATTGAATACTTCATTTCTTTGATATTTCTAGAATAATACTTAACATATGAAAGTGTTTATGTAAATAACTTCTGCTTTTAAGAAATCTTTAGAAAAGGGAAATACATGGCCCAATAGGTATTTATGTACTCGGTGTTTGGTGTTGGATTCCTGGAAAGCAGAGAATGAGTTTTTGATAAGGAAAAGAGGAGATGGAGGGGAGGCAATATTAATGCCTAAACTAGGGGACTACTGATATTCTCAACTTTGGAAGAATATGATTTGACAGTGATTAATCAAAGTATAAGTTTATCTCCTCTGACTTCACTGTGAACACTAGTCTTTGCTTCTAATCCTTTCTTCCTTCTTCCCCTTACATCTTCCTCCCTTCCTCTCGCTCTCATTCTTATCAGATTGCTTGCATTGTAATTACCTGTTCATGAATCACCTGCTCTTTGACTTAAACTGCAATAGGCCATATTTGTATTTAGAGTGGTATCATTTTTTTCCAGTCAGTATGCTGAACAGCCTTGCAAAAAGTATAGCAATACCCTAATTTTAGGTAGGTCATGAAATCATAGTCCAGAGTAGTTAATCAAACTTCTTGAAGTCACCTAGTTGAAAACATGACAAAATCATGATTGAAAGCTGAAAATTTATGTTACAAATGCAAATTCTTCTAGGGGTTAGATAAACCTGGGGCTTATCCCCAGGGATCCTAGTTCCTGTAACGCTGGGACTCTATTGCAGAAAGCACAAGCAGGTGACAGTAGATATTTGATCACACAGTAGGCTGATTTCAGAAGTGGGTTGAGTTTCAGGCAGTCCTGGAGGCAGTAGTACAGACTGAAGGGACTCTTCTGGCACAACTTCTGGGGAAAATGGAATTTTCTTTATGTCCTCTTTCTAGGAACTTCCCAAATCTTTGTAGTCTTCCTTGGGCATATGTAAACTGATTCTCCGGACCTGTAAGTGAGCTAGAGCAAGGTAAATACTGACAGAGTAGCAAACCGAAAGCAAAGAAAAGGGGGGAAAATGTCAATCCCTTACATATGAAAAATAAATTTTAAAAAATCTTTTAAGACATTCTAAAATGTTGCCATATTAGTAACTCTCAAAACTGTGGAGTAACAACCTATGCCTGCAGAATTTAAAGCAAATTTCCCATGGCATCTTCCTGCTATTCAACAGCAGGAGAGGGGAGAAAGCATCTCACAAGTTTGCAGTGGGAATTATTTTTAACTTTAAAAAAGTATGTTATTGATAAAAGACTAGGTTTTCTTTCATTTTTATGCACGCCCCTCCACAGACCCTCTGCTCTAGCAACAGAATATTTCTCACCATTCCCCAAACACACCAGACTCTTTCATATTCCATGATTTTGTACATGATATTGCTAATGGAAATACTCTTAAAATGAGTTTTACCTACTCTAAATTTAAAAGACGGATAAAATGTCACTTCTGTGAAACCTTCCCAGATGACTTCAAATCACTGGATAGCCCAACCTTACTTGTTTCTCCCTCTGCTACAACACGTATCTTTCATCATTATAAGTTATATTTCAGTACAGCTGCATTCCTTAGTCTGAGCTTTCTGAACCTAGATTGTAACTCCTATATTATCTGTCATCGGGGTTGATGATTAGTGTGAATTCAGTATACACAGAGTCATAGACACACAGATATATTGATAAATCATATTTCAATTTTTCTACTGAATCCTTCTATTCAGAACACTATCATATTTTATAATGGTTGTTGTTGTCATTCTTTATTGCATGGTAAGTTCTTCTATAGAAAATGGGCAAAGGAGGGAAAAATAAGTAGAGCTAATGTGTTTGACATCTCAGAGTGGCTTATTTGCTATGAAGTGTAATAATCCCATTCTGAATCCAGAGTGTATTTTAAAACTGTGAGTTTCAGTGAAATTTCTTGCATCCTGCAATCACCTGGCTGATTTGAAGCTGTTAATAGCTTGATGTCAATGAGTTGAGACTCCTCACTGTTCTGACATCTAAAATCTTCATCTGTAAATCAGGAATAATTGTTCTTATATTGTGGTGGCATAGTGAGAATTGAGGAATGATTGGTGCATGGCAGTGGCACATATGTTGTAGCAACAGTTTTCCTGATACCTTCAACCTTTGCCTTTATCAATGAGTCCTGTATTTAGACATCTGCTGGACAATGTGCATGGAGAAGAGCTGTACCTTGAACTTGCCATCAGGTAGCACAATGGTGTGAAAAACACTGGATTAGGAGTCAAAGACAGTTGCCTCATCTGATGTCAGGCTATAATCAGGAATGTGATTCTCTCTTTCAGAAAGCTTTACACATGTAGGCATCCAGTCTTCCTCCAAATTATATTTGTGATCTTGGGAAAATTATCTTTTTTCATTAAATCTCACTCCCTACTTCTTAGATGACAATAGTAGTATCTACTAGCAATTTTGTGATCATTGAAAAATAAGAAAAAAAAAAAGACAATAGCGCTACTAATAAAGTTTTCTCAATGTCAGGTACTAGGTTAAATGCTGTGCTTGAATCAACTCATTTAATATTACAAAAATCTTGTAAAGTAGATGCTGTTTACAAATGAGGAAGTTAAAAGCTTAGCTCAATGTCAGTAACATGTTCAAGGAAGAATCCTTCTACCTTTAGTTGAAGCTTATAGCTTACTAAGCTGCATTGTCTCCCATCAAATTTAGTTCATTTAATACTTACTCTGGGCTTATAAGGGCAAGCTATGGATGTTAACAGGACAAGGCAAAATCTTTGATTTTATGACAGTTACATTTCTGGTAGGAAAACTGGAAACAAAATAGCAGTTTTATTAATTTATTTTTTGGGTTTTTGGGGGGGTTTTGTTTTGTTTTGTTTTTGAGACTAGGTCTTGCTATTTTTGCCCGTGGAACCACAGGCTCACGTTGCCCAGGGTACCACAGACTCAAGCAATTCCCAGCCTCAGCTTCCCAGGTAGCTGGGACTACAGGCGCACTCCACCATGCCCAGCTGTGTTTTTTTGGAACTAGGTCTTGCTACAGGCGGTAGTGAATTTGAGCAAAACAAAACAAAACAAAACAAAAAATTAGAGCGAGATGATGTAAGGGGAGCAATCCTTCAGATACCTTAGTCAGAGAAGGCCCTTCTGAATTGAAAACATTTACTGTGAGAACTAATTAATGTCTGTGTATGTCAAAGGGACTCAATAGCATCTGGGGCAGAGCTCAACAGAGGTAGAATGAGTGTAAGCAGAAATCAATCACAGATCCAATCAATTAACCTGCCAATCAGCCAACCTAGCACTAGGCTCAGCCCTTCTAACTAATTGGTTATAAGACCTAGGCAGTGAACCTTAACCCACAAGGAACTGAGAACTTGTAAACGCACTCATGCCCCCAGGCTTTCTGATTAAATTGGTGTGAGGTAGGACCCAGGGAACTGAAGGTTTAAAAACTGTTCAGGGGATTCTAATAACCAGCCTTCGCTAAAAACCACTGGTCTAAGGACAAAGTGTTTCTTAACTCTGTGAGACTCCTTTTCTTCATTTGAAAGATGAAGTGGGAAAAATATGAACATTCTCTAGTAGCAGAGTAGATCCTTGCTAATTAAAGTGTAGTCCAACCACCAGAGACATCATCAGCCTGAGTTATTAGAAACCCATCCTTGTGTGTCCAACTGTAGACCAAATGAACCAGAATATGGATTTCTGGCAAAATCCCCAAGTGATTTCTAAACCATTGAAGTCTGCGACATGCTGGATTAGATTATGTATGTGATATACATGTACAGAATATACATGTACATAATCTATGTACATGTGTAAGCAGCAAGAGTGGGAAGGTGATATCAAATCAGCTTTAAACAGAGTGCCAACTTAATGTGTTCCCTAGGTTACTGTGTGTTACCCTGAGAATCCCAGGAGCTCTTTTTTGGTTTCAGAATTTACTCTGGCCGGGCACAGTGGCATGCATCTTTAATCCCAGTCTCGGGAGGCCGAGGCTAGGAAATGCTTGAATCCGCAGGTTCGAGACTACCCCAGGCCACACAGTGATACCTAGTCTCAAAAACAAACAAACAAACAAACAAACAAATCATTCTGAAATATCTTCAAGAAAAGCTTGGTACGGATTTTATGTTCATGCTTCATGATATAGTTTTGAACTTTAACCAAAAGTTTCTTAAACATAAAGAATAAATTATGAATAAGGTCATAAATCTCATTACAATCTAATATTCAGCAAAGCTGCCTGGTGTGTATACTATGGAAAATTGGATTTTACTGTAACTGGAGCCCAATGTATAATATCGCAAGTTAATTACAGAGGTTAGTTTTTCAACACATAATGATAGCTTATGCAGGTTCAGTCTCTGTGCTACCATCAGAATTTAAGTGCTCTTAAGAGACCAAATTTAATAACCATTCACCTATTCAGGTTTGCAAGACTACACATTTCCTGGGTAAATAGTAATTTGCATCTTTTTGGTACAGATAAAATTAACAAATTAATAAAGACCTCACACAACACACACACACACACACACACAGAGTTCTGGTAATGGATGCTAAGTTTGTGTCAGTTTTAAAACTCTCATACTTCTTGCTTGCCTTTGATTTAAAGGTGTGGGCAATTGCTGTTATTTGCAAACTCAGGTGGTACCTCCCGGTATTTGTACATTTTGACTTGCAAATGGTTACTCAATCTGTGTTATTTGAGTTGATGACTTAATCACAATAATTTTATTGTTTATGTAAAGTACAAAAAAAGTCTAGCAAGCCAGGTAGCAAGCATTAACTGACTGTGCTTCTTTTGTCTGTTTATGAAGTGAATTGAAAGTGCTTTTATCTTATAAAATAGCACCTGTAATGCCACAGATATACAGAGAAATACACACACATACACACATACTCTCACACCCTTAGACTCATACCGTTACATTCTTTCCTCAAAATAAAAGGAAGGATACCAGAGTGACAGAGTGCTATATCTATGTTTTGTTTCCTTAGCTAAATAAATTTTGGGTTCCTGTTAAATCAATATACTAAAGGATAATTTAATGAAAAGAAGACACAAATTACACTTTCTTGTTTCTTTGAAATAAATTAATTCACAGGGTGCTTTATCTTGTTTAGAAGTTGTCTTAACCTGGGAGATATCATTGAATAATCTTTAATGTAGAAAAATAAACTCAGCATAGTGCAGATATACATTTAAATAGCATTGATAAATCAAATTTAAACATCAATACTTGTTAGCATTCCTTTAAATGTGCTCTCCTTCCAGCTAATGAAAACCAAGGAGAGATTCAGAATGTCCTGCTGTTATTGATTACTGAGAGTTCTAATTTTCCTCCTGAGATTGAACTTTGGCCAAAACCTCACATTCATATTTTCCAACTAAAGAAAGTAATAATTATAAATTAATGATATCAAGTCTATTGAAATGCAATTACTACAGTTTCACTGAGTGGGGGAAAAACAATCTCAGCTTTAGCAGTTTCAATCAACATCTTGATTCAGCGAAGCCATTTGTATTCATGGCAAAAATGGACTTGGAGCTATCGGAATTGTGCACCTGGCTTTCCTAGTTCATCTGACTAGTTTTCCTCACCAGTGGTAGAAATATTAATGGGTTCTTTCTAAAGTCATATAAGAGATTAGGCACTTGCTGTCTTTAAATAAATACAGACACTAATATTATGTCTGTAGGCAATTTCGCAAACCGAGGAGGTGAGAGAGAAGGTAGAAAGTCTTTGGCTCTATGCCTCTGCCCCTAGCCATTTTAAGAGGCCCTTTCCAAGGGAATGCATACAGTTCTTTGGTGTTTCTAGCTCTTCCACATGTCATTTAACATGGGCATTCTAAATACTCAAAACTCTCTTTCAAACCCCAGATTCTTCTGCTGTGCTGTTCAAGTCCAATCAAGGTTCCTTCAGTCATCTTCGGTCTACAGAGACATTCAGCAGTATTAACCGCAAATCTAATTTTTAAGGAACCACTAAAGTCAATGTGAATATGTTAATTTAGATAGATCATCATAACCACATTAGTGCTTATAAATATCTGCATGATCCACATGTAAGCATACGTACTTTAGCATTATTGAAACCTTCTGCAGTTGCCCACCTTTTGGAATTGATTATAGTTTCCAAAGCATTCTGAATTATGCACAGGGTGGCAGTGGGGAAGCAGAATCCAACATTCTCCAAATTATATTTATTATGTGATTGGTAGCAATCTATATATTTAATGTGAGATAAGCAATTCTATTAAAATGGTAACATGTATTTTTATAGTATTGCAGATTTCAAATGTTTTATTTAACAGTATTTTTTTTTCTTTTTATCACAAATTCTGTACACCTACTTTAAATTAATTTAGATTTTTGGATGCATCCAACATCCTGAGTTTATCTTTTATCAACTTTCCACATTGCAATTATCAATGGTTTTCAGAATTAAAAGATATGTTAAAAAAAAAATCAGCCAGAGGGGCTCTTTTGCCTTTAAGCAAATCTAATGAAAATTAAGCTAAGAAAATCTAACTCATGTATTCTACTTACATTTTAAAGAATTATTTTTTCCCAGCATATGTTTACACTTTAAAATACCATGGCATATCAATTAGCAAACATGCTTATGAAAATGCCCATTTAAAGGAACGTCTTACAATATACTGTCTTGTAAATCCCAAGATGCTGACAACATGATATGCCAGCTGCAGACAGAGAAACTGATGAAAATGCAGTAATTCTGAATTTTAATATAATATAAACCATGTCAGCAACATTTTTGAAGAGCAGCTGCCAAGATTTCAATCCAACTGAATGGATAATGTTATTTTTATATTCTGTTCTCTTCTACCGAATTAGAGTTTTCCCCCTTTTCCTTACGATGAGCTTCAACTTATCAACAGCAACAAAACCTGCGACTGAATATCATGCAGTGTGAATTATCACTCAGTTTAAGATGAAAGACTAATTATAGTGATGAAAAATATAGAGACCACAACATTGCCAAGGAGAGAAACTGTAACAACATATTATTTGTTACTTGAAATTTGATCTATTCCTGTTGCAGGGATAAGTAACTTGTTTTTTTTTTAAAGCTGTTTCTTCTTCAAATTCAAATTGTAATAGATGGCATCTTGCTTACTAACTCAATTTTCTTGTAAACCCAAGTGAAAAATATATTTGACATAATATTTTGTGTTGAGTCAGATTTCCCTCGTTCTTAAGTTAGTCTCTGGGGAATGTCTGCAAATGCAAAATAAATGGACTATGGCATCACAGCTCTTGCCAAAATGGCTCGCCATGACGATCAGGCCATCAGGGTGTGTGCTTGGTTCAGGGACTCGGAAAACTCAACCACTTAGCTCCCAAGCCCCCCACCACTTGTCAGTGCTACTGCAAGTCCTGTGGGTGGCTCTGATTTATAATGACTTTCTTTGTCTCACCCATACATACAACCCTCCACAGTGCTCTCACAATGATCTTCCCAAAATGCAGGCAGGTGCAACACATCTGTTTAAAGCTATTCACCAAGTTCCATAGACTTTGGAAAAAAATCAGAATCCTTTCCTGCTTCATAAACTGGCCCCTGCCTACCTTTCATCTCATGTTTTTCTTCTCTGAGTTACTGATGAGTTAGACTCTTGACATAAGGAACACTTTTCAAAATTTCTAAAAACCACTCTCTCCTTCCAGCATTTCTGTGTCCTTAAACAAACCTCTTTGCTGGAAAAATCTTTTCTAAGTCAAAAATTTCTAAAACATCAGACTTTGCCAGTGTCTCAATAGTCCCACCAATGAGCAGGGAGCACCCTGCCTGGCATCCAGTACCAGCATGATGAGGCTGAGACCTTATTGCTGTGACCCAGCGACAATGAAACTCACCAGCGAAATGCCCTTCTGCCTTGGACTTGTGTAAAGAGTCCAAGTGAAAATTTTTGGTCACCAGTAAAAATTCTTGACCTTGACTATTACTCTGGGTAGCTTATTCTCCCAACTTATTCCTCTGCATGGCGTGCATTCCCTGCTTTTTTCTAGGATCTTTGAGTGCAACAAATTGTTTAATTTTACATTCCTCTCCAGCATAGCTTCCATGGCTCTGTTGGAATAATCCTGAAAGTTCCTGCAATGAGGCATTACTCTATTTTCAACACACTTTCTCTAAGATATGAAGCTTGTAAATTCCAGATTGGGTCCATTGTCTTTTCAAAGAATCCTCTGATTTCCCTGTTAGGGCCCTTGTCTCATTCTGCCACTTGTATTGGTTATTAGGTGGGACTCATGTGGTTAACACCATAGCCAGAGTTTCAGAATATCTGTAACATTCACCAGCATGGCAGCTTTGGAATTTCTAAGTCACAATTTCTCTATCAAAAACAAAAAGGTTAAATTTAACTTTATGCTTTATAGAGTAATTGAGAGCAAAGATTGAGCTAATCGTGATAAAGTTCAGTGCAATGTAGTATTCTAATAGATTGAAATTGATTGATGGTCTGTTTTAATAAAACCTGTCATTCTAAAGATGCTTTTGTGTTTTGAAAATAGTCAATTTGTGTTATACTTGTTGCTTCTGTATCTTTTCCTGTTCTGTCTTGCATTCAAGGGCTGCATGGGGTTAGGGCAACTTGGAGCATGACAAATGGAGAAGAGACATGTAGACACACCAGGAAAACACACATGGGTGTCAAACATGTAAAGAGGTTGTCCTTTGCAGAAACTGTGGCAGTCATTATCTTGATCCATGCTTTGATCTCACTCCTGCTCCAAACATCCCTTACCCCTTTCTTCCTGTTCTCCACCATAAGGCACTTTAAACTTGTCACAAACTTCCAGGCCTCAGCAGCCTTACTTTCCTGTGTGGGTGGACATTTTCCCACAAGGGAATATGTGATTGCTGTTATTAGGAATAGCATTTCTCCTCTCTTTCCGCATACCAATTCTGTTAAAAAATGTTCACATTGAGAGTATGTATCTTTTGCCTTAGTGTGCATGACTGATAAATCCCTTTCTAAGTGTGCACTTCTTAACAGGTTGGGGTTCCTAGGTGTTTCTTAGTTGTGTGCTAATAGTTTCAACAGATTGCATTTCCAGAAATTCAAGAACTGATAAAAGTATGCGTGATTATAAGTAGTGGATATGCAGATGCATGGACATTTAACATATGAAAAGAAACACAAAACCAGCATGGTGTTGCAATAATGACTTCAGTATGAGTCATGTGACCTCAAATAAATACTTTTCCTTTTTGGACATTGATTTTCTAGTCTGTAAACTGATATCCTGTGCAGTGAAAACTTAACTTGATTTCAGCCTGTCCTGAAACCTGAATCATGAATTCACTGTCAATATAGTGCTCCATTTACTGACTTGAAAAGCTTTAAATTCCTTCTTCTTTAATTTGTGATAAGTGCAAAGGATACGGATAACTGTTATTTTTTCCCTTTGCCATGGAAAATTTTGGTTTCACTAAAGATCACGCATTCTTTTCTTTTTAGGAAAAGCATATTTTAATAGAGATACCAAATCTGTTAGCTTGATCATGGTAAGAAAAGCAACATGTGGCATCTGGAAGTGGGCAGTTGAGAGGATCCATGGAAGTGTGTACCGCAGCAGCATTCATTCTGGCACTTTGCTTTTCAGCAAACTCATTTTGAATTCAATTCCAGACAACAAACAACAGATTGCCTCTGTTTAAGAACACATGTTGGACCTGCGCAAGAAAGCTAATCACAAAGAACTTTGTATGATGTTCTAGTTCCAAATCTTCTTGAAGAGACCTTGACACCTCTTTGTGTCTTCACATTAGGGTTAAAGAATGAATTGTTCCAACTTGCATTTTAAAATGCAGTGAGAGTTTCTGCTGATAGATGCTTTTCCTTTGGAGCCCACAATCTCCAGTTTCACTCACTGATATTCACTAATACATCACTAATACATCATCATATAATGAACCACATTCAGTGAGTGATGTATAACTGGCCTTGAATCTCCTTCAAATGGTGTGGTTGCCTCTGTATCTATAACAAGTTCAGTGTCTTGTACTCATGCTGCTATTATAGTGAAACCATAAAGTTCCCTGAGTTTGCTATATTTTTAATGTCATAAAGCCTACATGTCCCTATACCTACTGGAATACATGCTCTCAATCACCTGTACACTCTTACCCAAACTCTAAAACCTAGGTTAGATATTTCCTTAATTGATATAGAAATCTGCCTCCCTTGAGTATGAGTGTTATTATGTATTTCTACTTTTCATGCTTTTTATATTTTGTGGGAGAAACTTTGTGCTCAGTGAGGAGTTTAAATGAAAGAATGGGTGTGACTGAAGGGAAGACGGCAAGAGCGGTGAAGGTCAGGAGGAGTGTAGAGGGAAATGAACTGTGAATGGCTGAACTCCTGTACAAAAGTGTATAGGGCCATGATTGAAATAGTATGAGAGGCTGAAATAGTGGTAGAATCAAAGAACTTTCTTGAGCAGGTAAAAGAAATAATGAACACTATTTGGAGAATTCAGTTTCCTGCTTTAATAAAGCATTTAATCCTACCAGAAATATCAGACTTGTTTAATAAAATATGAAATGGGACAATAAGAAAATGGTAGGGTTGATATCACATGACACTCACCTCAGTCTTGTTACATATACATGGTGACTCCTGCTTTGAAGTGGCAAATTATAAAATGTTAACCTTGAGACCTGGATAAGTGGATGTCATTTGCAGGGCCTAGAGTCTGCACTCTGGAACTCTGTCTCATTATGGCAAATAACAGAGCAGTGAAGGAAGCACAGAAGCGTTCAACTGCTAGAAGTCAAAGTTCACCAGCAAAATGCCTCCCTATGTTTGTCACTGTACATTTGCATTTTATATATCATTTTATTTTCCACTGTGCTTTAATAATCATGTTAGCTATTTACCTTTACACATGCAAAACTCACAATTTGCATCTGCAAATATCTGCTCCTAGATACATCGGCCCACCTGCAGCATAATTAACTAACTGAAATTCTTTGACATTCTAAGATGTAAACAGTTTCCAAGCCCTGATGTTGGTGAGTCTGCAAATATAAAATGTTGATCCTTGAGTCTTTTTTCTTTCTTTCTTTCCATTTTTTTAAAAATACAGCATTACCTCTGCTTCTTTGATATGTAAGGCCAAAACTTCTGATTGTGGGCACTTGTAAAATTGATAATATCTTGGAAATACAGTGAGTGCTCTGATATAAGGTCCTGATCTTTCCCTCACCACTAAGGCATTTATTCCACTGGTCATTGACTAATAGTTCCTATTTGAATCCTCTTAGAAGATTGCTTTCACCCAGCTCACCCAGGTTTATGACTCCTTCCCAAAGGCTCCCCTCCTTACTGGGGACATCCTGTATCAATAAGATGGTGGAGCAAGGCTTTGCACTCTTGGTTCACATAGCTGTAACAAAATGCCATAGTGGGTGGCAAAACTAGTAGACATTTACTTTTCACAGTTCTGGAGCCCAGAAAATCCAAGGTGAAGGCATTGGCAGATTATCTGAGTACCTGGTAAGGATCTGCTTTCTGATTCACAGTCTTCTCTTGAGGTACCCTCACATGGCAGAAAGAAAGCTGGAGAGTGCTCAGGAGTCTCTTGGTGAGGACACTATATTCATGTGGACTCGCATTTCTGACCCAATCACAGCCCCAGGCCCTATCTCCTAATAACATTATATTGGGAGTAAGCATTTCAAGATTTCAACTCCAGTCCATCTTGCTCTGTTGAAACCCCATTTAGGGTAATTCTGCAGAAACACCCTACTGCCAACTCTTCCCATGATGGTACAGACATTCTAAAACTATTCTCAGTTTGCATTGCAACCCACATTCCTGCTTTGCCCACTCCCGCCCACTTTACCTCCCACATTTGTGGGAAGGTGAGAAAATCCTAGCTAACACATCCTGTTTACTAGTTTCCATCTCAGAATCTCTCTCCAGGGGAACTTGAGCTTCCACAGGAAATAAGAATAGTTAAGTCAACCTAAGGGATTTGTGTTTTGAAAAACCCAGCATGCTAACTTAATCCATTGAAAATCTCACAAAAGGCTATCCATCCCTTCAAAGAGATAATCAAAGTATGCTGAAGAGTCATTGTGTGTGTACAGCTTCAAAGGAACTCTGTCTATGGCACAGTCTTGATAGTCATATATTTTGTCCCTTTACCCACTCTATGAAGCACTGAAGAGTGTGACAGGTTTTCTCATGCTGCGGCCTTCCAGGTTGCATTGTAATCAAAACTCTTAAAATTTATACAACTATTATAAAGAAACCTTGATAGACATGTTGACAGATGAGACAGCTGTATTATATTTTCTCATGTCTGCCTGTCACTTTATATGTTTCCAAGTACGCTCTCCTCTTGTGATATCTCATTTGATCCACAATTGGAAGACCCAGGGAAAACCTGGCTCTTTCTTCATTTTACAGAGCAGCACAGATATTATACAAAGATTCATTATTTCCTTGGCTTACAGGGTGAGTTAACGCTAAACTGTAGTAGCTCAGACCTATGGGTTTTCTACCAAACTCTCAGTTCTTTGCCTTCTGTGAAAAAAAAGAGTTCAACAATCAGGCTGCAGGTCAAACTTCCAGGCAAGGGTTTTCAGACTTAACACTTGAGCAGAGGGGAGATGGCAGCGGAGGAGCAGATTTTGAGCCTACATCTCCGAAGGGAGCCAGGGAAGGAATGTTGAGTAATGTCTTCCATAGAGTGGAATAGAGGGGAACAACAGGCTCATAGAGTATCTTGGGCTGGGAGGTACTGGGGCATGCATATTGGGGTTAGCTGCTTCCTACATATTGTGCCTTATCAGCACCACAATTCTCCACCCAGCCCACCTATGAATGTGCGTTCTCGCACGCTAACAGGATCACCTTTGGAGCCTCTTGATCAGGATTTAAATTTATATTAACTGTGGCTATGGAAGCCTTGGTCTTTCCCATTCCAGAAAATTATGAAACCATCATGAGGCCATAGCTCCTTTTGTCCAGGTATGGCACCTTTGCTGTATCTGAAGAGCTGGATTGTTTAAACAAGATGTTAGACAGTAGCCCACCAGCTTGGGGTTTAGCCCATGTGCTCAGAGAGGACAGTGAGCAGCTCTCTTCCTACTGGTTTGCAGTTTCATTCACCTAGGCTAGCTCAATGTGAGTTGATAACTAAACAGATTGATGCTAATTAACTAGGCAATTCACAAATGAAAGACTCCCAACTTCCAGTTTTCACTCTGATACTACCATTTGCTGTTCTTTCCATTAGGTCTAGTAAAGATTTTTATTTCCAGCTGGTGCTATGCCCACCACAAGCCTAGCATGAGAAAGGTCCAATTTTAACCTCAAAGCTGGGAACAAGACAGTATTGCAGAAAACAAAATTCCTTTCTTTGTAAACTGTTTGTTCTCAGAGAAGCAAACTTACTTTACAATAAGTTTTAATAAGATTGTTCATTACCATCATTTTTGCCTGAAAGGTCTCCAAACCTTTTTAGCTGACTTCGTCACAGGAGGAATAAAGTGATTCTGGATGATGATGATAATGATGATGATGATGATGATGATGATGATGATGATGATGATGATGAAGAAGAAGAAGAAGAAGAAGAAGAAGAAGAAGAAGAAGAAGAAGAAGAAGAAGATGATGATGATGATGATGATGGTTCTGAATCTGATTTGGTTAAGCTTTCTCATCTCTTCTGTAAGTAAAGGTATATTAATTCTTTTTCTCCAAATTCAGAGTAATCAAGTTTAGGCTTGTTTCCTTACATCATAATAATCAGCATGAAGCAAGGTAGCCATTTTGGAAAAAGTCATTCTTAATAGGAGTCTTCATGCATTGTGGGGAAAATAAAAGAAAGAAGCTGGTTAAGGGTGGAGCGCTTTGTCTGTTCTGACTTTTCCAAAGACCAAAATGGTGTTCTACATTTTTTTTTCAAACTATTTATCTTCAAATAAGGAAGTTTAGCAGACAGCATCTGTCTTTACACTTAATAGCTTTCCTTTACCTAATTTGGTCATTACTCAACCTCTCTAATTACTGAATTCTTTTTTTCTATAATGTGGGGACAATAGTTGTACATATCAGTTTAGACAAGGTTAACCAAGGAAGAAACAAATCCTAAATGTCTCAAACAGAGGAATTTATCACAGTGCAAGGAGGATTTGCTGTGATTTGCTGAGCCTTTGGATTCTTTTCTTCTCTTTTCCCTTCTCAAAAATGTGTTCTATTATATCACATAGGTTCATAACATGTTTGCTCTTATTTTGTAATTGTTATTTCAAATTCTAAAAACATTATTTAGAATTTTCAAAATGTGAGTTGCACTGTGAGCCTTTGTGCCTGGCTTACAATAATCGGCATTTGTATCTCACTCTGTTCTGTGGACTGATCGGGGCTCTGATGAATGCTACCACTCCAGTTCAGGTCTGCCCACCTGCACCTTTCTGGGTCAGGGAGCTGCTGGAGAGGGCAGATCATTCTCATGACTAAGGTAAGCAGCAGCCAGCAGTGCAGGCTGAAACCCAGAATGGCTCATAGTGCCTAGAGTTAGAAGCCGTACAGAATCCCTGCCACCTTCATTTGGTTGGCAAAAGCAACTCCCCTACTTAAATCCCAAAATCCTGGGCTGGATATCCAGACAGAGGCAGTGAGTGTTTGCAGAAGAGTAATATCATCTACTATAAAACTAACAGAACAAACCAAAAACATTTAAAAAGGTTGAGAAAAAAAAACTGCATCACAAAGAAAAAAAGAGATCGCACTGATTAAAGTTTTGTGCAAGGTGTCTGTTACTGGAGTTCACATATCTGTAAGGGCTACCCAGCTCACATTCATATACCACACTCAGACCCACATACCTGCTCTGTTGTTATGCCATCACCAGGAGAACTAATAGGTGTCCATCACCAGGAGAACTAATAGGTGTTCTTGTTACACAAGCAACACTTTTTATCTTGACTCACCTGGTCTCCAGCTCACATTCTATGCAATTGTGGCTTCCGTTCATAGGCACATGACATGATTCAGTTTTCTCTCTCTAGTCATCACCTCCTCTTTTGATCCATTTCTTTAGTCTCCCTGTTGTTTTTTTTTTTTTTTTAAATATTCAAACTCTCTGGTAGTGAGAATAATGTTGGTTCAGTTTATTACTGTTACCACTCTGACAAAGCTCAGAAGCTACTAGGCAAGGGAGGATGCTCTATCTTTAACTCCCATGCCTCTTTTTGATGCACTTAGCTCTATTGTAGAAGCAAATCACATGACTTAGATGAGGTTTACGATGTCCCATCCACCATTATGGATGACTTTTTTTTTTTTTTTTTGTCATCATTTCAGCTTTGTTGACTTCTTTGAACAGGTGACTGTAGGCCTGCTAGGGAGTTTTGAAATTGAAATTGGGTGCAAATAGGGTAGAAGCCTCTAACCAACGAGACAAAGGAAAAGGCAGCACATTTAAAATGTGGCTTCTGCCACCCAGATTTTAGATTCGTAGCACCCATTCATAACAGTTGCCAGTCAAATGCAATTTGTACAACAGGGCTTTATTTACAAGGAAAATCAACCAGAAAAACAAGAAGATCCTTAAATCCATAAATGGCCAGTTGTCTTATCCCAGTCAACATTTTTAGTCCCAAAGGGCCCAAAGACATATGTTCCAGGTGGTACCCCTTTGTCTCTCCAAACCCGAGGCAGGCACCCTGCAAAGTCCAGTCTTTCTCCAGCATTGTCTCTTTGCTTCTTCACTCTCCTGCATTGCCTAAATTTTATGAACCAATGGCACTGCCCATGCTGGGGTTACACCTTCAAAATTTCTCAGAAAGGAGTGATATGATTAACATTTTGCTCACTCTTGTGGTGGAAACAGTTAATGTGCTGCTGAAGGGAAGGAGGGAAGAGAAGAAGAAAATTAGAATGGCAGGACTGAACTTGTAATCCATAACTTCTCTCTGTTTCTTGGCTCAGTGTTACTTCAATCTCTCTGTCTGTCTCTGTCTTCTAGACATTTATGAACATAAAATACATTGTTAAATTTCTGCCTACATTTGAGCAACTTTAGAATGAAAAGTTGAACCTCACAGAATCCAGTCTCTAGACCAAATATCATCAAAGAAACATCTATAATCCTCAGTCCAGGGCCCTCTCTAAACAATGGCTGCCAGATTTTTCTGGAAGTTTCTTTTGCTGTCCAACTGACAACATTCTTATTCTCTCAATGAGTTCTTGGCCCTGTTACTCTGATTCTTGGTCCAGCATTGGTGTATCTTTGTTGCTGCATTTTCATAATTTTGTAGCTGCTGTTTGGTTTGTCCATTTACTCCTGAAGCAGCTATCACACTCCAGACCCTACCTGATAGGACTTTATGACGAACATCATAGATGAAGATAACTGAAAATGAAATGATTGCTATCAAACATTGAACAAAATGGTCACAATTTCTATATCCCATGTAACTGAAAATTCTTGGCGATATCTTATTTGCAATCAACAAATTGCTAAATTTCAACATGCTAAAAATAAAGATTTTAAATGTCAGTTGAAAGAAAAGAGCACTATTATGCTCAACTACAATAATAAAGATAATAAGAACTACACATTACTGTGTCATTTATGTGCCAGAAACTATACTTCTCCAGGTACATGATCATATTTAATCCTCACTCTTATCTACAGTGCAGGATGGTGATTGTAAGCCTCATTTTAAAGACAGTGTAACTGAAGCAAAGATAAGTTAAATAGCCTTTGCTAACTAGGTGGCAGAGCCAGGAACATAGGGGAGTTTAATAATCACTTTGAGTTGACAGATGATTGAATAAGTGACGAGTCTAACGCTTCAGTATGGCTAAAATAGAAGGTTTGATTAGGCAAGCACCAGAAAATTCTTGGAGCCTTAATGCCATGCTAAGAGATTGTGCTTTTATAATTGATACGTAGAAGATATTTGAGCTGTTAAGTGACTCCCAATAATATTTTTTTACTGAATAATCAGAGAGCATCATGATTTGTGTCCTGAAATGGAAATAGATTTGAGACAGTAAAGCTAAGAGGAAAACCTTGTTAAAAAAAAAGAAAAAGAAGCAGTCTGAACTACAGTAGTAGAAAGAATAGGGTGAATATGAGAGATTTTGCACAATAGTTAAAGGGAATGAAAGAGTTAACAATGCTCTCTAAACCTGCCTTTGTGTGAAAAGCATTTCAAGCTATTCAGTTACTTTAGGGTCATAATTTTGAATATTAATTATATTTGCTATACTGCAAGGCATTTGCTTATCTGGCAAGAAAATATCCAAATGCCTGTAAAGTCTTGATTTGTCAGGAACAGAGTGTTTTTTTAATATATTATCTTTGGGAGAAAGTAAGTTTTTATAATTACAGGGCTACGTATGTATTAGTTATTGTTTTCCCCACTCTGTTCACCTGACCTAATGAATCCCTTCAAATAACATACTCAGTGAATAATTGTTAAGTGAATCAATGAGGAAATCTCAGGTAAACAAAATAACTCTGAGATAGGTAGAAACTTTGGCTTTCTTGTTTTTAACTAATAAAGTTAATTTGAAGGAGTTACTTCTGTTTCCCTGACTGGTTTGTGACTGAAGCAAATGCTAGTGGAGGGGAAGGGTTAGGTATTGAGATCAAATAAGACCAGACCCTTCCCCACACAGACGCCAGGTCTCAATGATTTAAGCATATGTATGTGAAAGGAACCTTAAGGTCCTGTCCTAAGCTTGCTAAACCATAAAACCCAGGAAAGGGGAAATGTAAACAATCACTAGCTACATTCCTTGCCTTTGTAGTGTAAATGACTGATAACAAGTTAGGTTACCTAAATTATATTCTTTATTTCTGTATCTACATATATAAATTACATCATTGTCCACTCCCGGTTTCTTCATCACCTTGTCACCTGTGAACCAGCTTTTATAGCCCCCGTCCCCCTGTTTTTCATCCTCTGCCACCTCTCTTTCTCTGTTTCAGTTCTGTTGGCAGTTTTAGATTTTTTCTTTCTTTTTTTTTTCTATATCCCTCATATAAGTGAGATCATCCCATATTTATCTTTTTCATTCTGGCTTATTTCCGCTAACATGATTCCTTGTAGCTCCATCCATGTTGCTGCAAATGACATAAGTTTGTCTTTTTAAATTGATGAATAATATTCCATTGTGTAAATATACCACTCTTTTTCAGCCATTCATCAGTTTTGGGGCATTTGGATTGTCCCCATATCTTGACTATTGTAAATAGTGCTGCAGTAAACATGCGAGTACAGGTGTCCTTATGAATGAGTGTTTTTGTGTCCTTTGGGTAAATTCCCAGTAGTGGGAATGGGTAGTAGTAGTAGTAGTAGTAGTAGTAGTAGTAATAGTAGTAGTAGTAGTAGTAGTAGTAATAGTAGTAGATGGGTCAAATAGTAGTTCCACTTTCAGTTGTTTGAAGATCCTTTTTACAACCTTCCACAGTGGCCGGACCAGTTTGCACTCCCATCAGCAGTATAAGAGATTTCCTTTTTCTCCACATCAGTGCCAGCACTTGTTCTTGCCTATTATTTTTACATGGGCCATTCTTACTGGTGTAAGATGGTTTCTCAGTGTGGTTTTGATTGGCATTTCCCTGATCATTAGTGATGTGGAGCACTTTTTCATGTGCCTGTTGGTTATCTGTATTTCCTCTTCGGAGGAGTGTCTTTTTAGTTCCTATTTCTGGAAATCCCGCCTACCTCCATAAATTGTAACTGCTGGTTGATGAGAATATTTTTCTGGTCTGTAATTATATAACCACTGGTCTCCAAAGGATGGGGCTGCTCCCCCTTCCCTGATATCCATATCATGATGAGGAAAGAAGCAATTGCCAGTCACCTAGTAAAGGCTCGTTTCAGTTAGACCGAGATTATGATTTGTGTCTGGGCTGGGTCACTCTGTACTCTGACCTTCTGGGACTTGAACCCCGTAGTTATTTCTGAGTTGAAGACTCGGAAAGTTAGTTATTTCTGAGTTGAAGACAGAAAAGTGCATGATGTTGTTTGGGTAACATGAGGACACCCACAGTCCACTAATAAAGATTAACTATATAAAATCACATTAGGTGAAGGGAGACCAGGTGATACTTTGGTTGCTCAGGGTTGCAAGTATTTATCTCATTGTATTCGAAAATATGCTGCTTTATTTCTTGCCATTTTGTTGGAGCAAGAACAGTGGGGGTTGTACCTCCCCTAGCTCTGACATACTATGGCAGATGTTCGCCTGAGTGCTCTCCAGGTGAGAACCTTAGCCACCTGCAGTCTAAGTAAGAGAGAGTGCACCCAGCTGCGAATTACAACATCGTCTCATGTCTGAGGGGACTGTTGTCTCCATACCATGTTAGAAACAAACAGAAACAGAAGCAAGTACCTAATAAGTAACTCCGAAATCAAACAGTCTCTGGTTTGTCTCTGGTAATGACATCAGTAATCCACAGCCTGAATTCAGATGCTGAACACTTAACTGCTGTGTTCTTTGAAATAGATATTCTAAAAGAAAGGATAGCTGTGTTTCTAGAACCATGGTGATAGCATAGGAAGGAAACAAAATGCAAGGTCTGTCTGTAGGCAGATTCTAGGATTGATTATTTCTGCCACCAGTAACCCTGTGGTTTTAGTCATATCCTAATATTTCCAAGGAACCCATCCATATCTGTAAGTTAACCAGAGCAACGCAAGACAGTTTCTATGTATTCTTCATTATATGCCTTTATTGTTACTCATTCGGTTATCATTCCTAATAAATATAAGATACTTAAATCCCGACTGAAGTATTACCTAATATTTTTTTGCTGTATCTTACTGAGATTTTGGCACTTCATACAAGAGGGAAAAGGATGCTGGACACAGACAGTGATAAATAAATGTGGAATTGAAATAAATTGAGTATTATACCAAGTTTGATGAGGCATTAGAGATCTGTAACTTCTTTAGATATCCCATTTTCTCCCTTACCTTACCTAGTAGTCTCTCACACACACATACACCCTCACACACACACACTCATCATGAATAGACTTGGATCAGAATAAGACTAAACTCCAAAAACAATTACACTAGGAAGTCCTCAAATTATCTTCTTATACTACCATGTAAACAGTTTAGTTTTTATTTCTCAAGCTGGAGGAATACAAACAGGATTGATATACATTTACTCCTCTCAAGTTGCTTCTAGACCAGAAATATTTTTTTAAAATGTAAGCAGTACTAATAGATGAGATAAGTCATGAAGGTTTAGAAAACAGACCATTTGAAGAACAATCCCATTGTGTTACAATCAAAAGTGGTAGACTTGTCTTGCTACTTTTAATTGCCCTATAGTAGTTAGTCCATACTCAATGGCTGCTCATTTACTTGCAAATTAGTCATTTAGGTTATATTTGCCAGAAGACAGTATAGAAGCAAGCAGAGGATTTTAGTTACTTGTGCAGCTTGTAGTTGGCTGAACAAAACTTCAAACTCTTCCTGTAACCACTGCACACACAATCCTTAGACTCTCCTATACGGAAAATGTGCATATTTCATAGAGCATTTATGACATTACTGCTTTAAAATAGAACACTTCAACATGGGGGGGGGGGGAGAAAACTTGCCATTTGCTGAAATCATCTAATAGAGACTAGGACTGCCTCAACTATTGTTGCTTTGGAAAACCAGTTGCAATTCAAACAATTAACCCCAACCTGTGTGGCCAGCCACCCTGGATTGTTGCTCTCATTGAACTTGTAATAACATCAGAATCACTTAACTAAACACTAACATGTTTGGACATATTTAAATAGAGGAAATGTAATTAGGACAACCTTCCTAACAGCCTATCAGATTTAAAAAAAAATATTGAGAGTATGTCCTCCTGTATTGTCTTTACTGCATATCAAGTTTATCTAATTTACCAACTGGTGGATTATAAATGGAGATGATAAATAAAAAAATTAATAACCCCTCCCAATAAACACTAGATTTCATTGTTGCACAGGTGGAATGTATCAGTTGGTATCAAGCTAAGGACACCTACTGAAACATAATCCTTTGAATATGCATGAGTTTTGCACAAGAGGATAAAGGCTTTGTTACAAATGATATAACTTAAAAACTCGTCTAATTGTGATTTCAATAAACAAAGCTAAGCTTAGACATTCATTTAGGTACAATGATGAGTCTGCTACAAGAAAATAAATGGGAAGCTAGGCACTGTGTCGTGCACCTGTAATCCCATCTACTTGAGAGGCTAGGAATCACTTGAGTCCATAGGTTCGAGACTACCCTAGGTAACATAGTGAGACCTAGTTTCTACCAAAAAATGCATGCATGCATACATACATACATACATACATACATACATACATACATACATACATACATACATACATAAAGAAAAAAAGAAAAAAAGAAAAGAAATGGGAGTTTAAAAGATTTTTCTCCAAGGTTACCCAATTCTAAACATTACATAATGAGTTACACACCTTTACATAAGATGAACTGTGATTTCCAGATTAAAATCAAGGTATACATGACTTCAGACAATATGGAATGAAATATAAATGAACCATGGATAAAAGTACAGATAAACAGATTATAGGGCAAATGAATATTCAGTTTGGTATCTTTATTCCACCATATATTTTTTAACTCTAGGCAACACAGCTTTCTCAAGAATGCTACTGGACTGCTTTTTAAAATTACGCTGTAAAAATAAAAGCATTCTTGCAACTAAAAAGAGTTTCAGTACTTATAGAGCATTTGCTATGTGTCAGGCAAGGTGCTCAGTTACATGATCATGTTACATCTTATCAGTAACACTATTAAGTGGATATTCTGATTTTATAGCTTTATAGCTTTAAGCTATTCAATCTCCTGAAGTATCACTGTCATTATGGTGACACCAACAATTAAAATTAGTTCTGACCTGCCCAGCTACCATGCTCTTAGTCATGGTACTACTTATTAGAGCCTTATTCGTTTAAGTTTTGGGTTTTCCTGCTGGAAGAAATTGATTCGGTGTTAACTCCTATCAGAGAAAGCCCAACTTGTTCATCTGACCTAATAAATCATATTGTACAGGGGAATGAGTGATATAAAGAGCCACCAAAATCTCCAGTGCACATTAAAACTATTTGTAGTGTCTTCAGGGCTATGAGATAACTATTTCCCTGTCTACACGACGCACTCCCTCTGTCACTGATGAGATTTTCTCTAATAATACAACATGAAGAATGAGACTGAAAATGCAAATCTTTCTGTGTGACTTGGGCTCTGGTTTAGAATTCAGTTCACCTGAGGTTTAATCCTGGCTATTATATATGTCATCTCAAGTTCACCATCTTTCTCAGGCTTGCAGGGGTGTTCTGGAAAAGGTCTTACAGGTTCCTTAATGCTGATTGTGTTTCTCTTCACAGTGAACACTCATTGATGTCATAGTAGTGGCTTTGGATCTACCATCTTGTTACTGTGTCACAGAAATTGCCAAATCATCAAATTCAAAGTCCATCTTGCACCTCCCCCCCCCAACACCAAGCAGTTGGCAAACATTTACTTACAAGGAAATCTGCTAACAGTTTTCTTGTTAGAAAGAGGTTTTCAGTAGGTGAGAATTGGCAATTTACCACTCTAAAGCAATCTTCATTTAATTGGTAGTGGTCATTCCACTCAACAAGAACAAAATAGTTAAACTGTTGAATTTATCAAGAGAGAAGCTCTCTTCTTCATCTCCAAGAGGAGATGATTTGCTTCAGATGCCTCCATCACTCCTTTAACTGTAAGATCTTTCCCATAAAGTTAATGGTAGAACCAATGTTCTGCGGCAAAACCTGAGTTTCTGCCCTGTCTCTTCACCAGGATGAACATAGATCTGACTATTCAAACATCCATATTTATTCCATGTGTCAATAAAACTATCAGGTGGAAGCTATGTCCTTTATCCATGTTCTGCAGGCCATATGCTGCTACCCAGACCATCCTGTTTTTTTAAAAAAAGATGTGCAGGCCGGGCACAGTGGCTCGTACCTGTAATCTTCAACCTATGAAGCGGCCAGGGCTAGGGATCGCAGTTCGAGTCCCGCCTGCGACCCGTAGAGAAACCTAGTTCCAAAAAAATAGCTGGGCGTGGTGGTGTGCACCTGTAATCCCAGCTACCTGGGAAGCTGAGGCTGGGGATTGCTTGAGTCTGTGGTATCCGGGGCAACGAGAGCCTGCGGTTCCATGGGCAAAAATAGTGAGACCTAGTCTCAAAAAAAAAGGGTGTGCATTTATATCAGACACAGAGTCTGACTCAATCTCTTCCTGTTAGTTTGACCTCAGACAAATTAATTAACATCTATAAACCTTAGCTGGTTACTCATCCATTGCATAAAAATGATATATTGACTTGCCCTACTTTTGGCGGAATATTAAATACGGTAATTCTTGAAGACACTTAGCAATGTCCGTTACACTAAAAAAGTTTTCCATAATTATTATTATTATGTTAGTAAATTCTTTTTATTTCATCAAAATATGTTAACAGTAAAGTAGGCATTTATGGAGATGGGGATGACTGAAGGAGTTTACAACATACCTGGGTAATATTAGGTGTCAGTGGTTTTATTTTCTCTTGTAATCTCAGTGCCACAGCAGACCTTTAGTAAAGATTGTTAATGCTGTCTTGAAAAATTAAGGGAGCTTTTCTTTGTCCATAATTGCAGTAACATTTGTTTACAATACTGCATGCAGAGAGATAGGATCATACCACTTTATGAAAATAAGTCCTCAACCATAGTCTACTGGGTCCCCACTACTGCTCTCCACCTCCCCTCTTTGTTTTTTTGGAGATAAGCCAGTGACTTGGGTCATGTGAACATTTATGTTAAAAATATACCGTCTACATTGAAAGATCCTTAGATATCATGACTATTAGATAGATTTCCAACTGGAAACTGGATGGCATTAGCAGACAAGTTAATTCAATTTTAAAGCAAATAATGATTCCAGAAAACTGAGATACTTAGAGTTACCTATACCACAGACTCAGTGGGTACAAAAGTTGTCCACAAACAAATTTGTTCGATAGTCAGTATGGCTGAGACCCTACCTCGTGTGAAAATTAGGGCGAGATTCTTTTCATAATGCACACATCAGTAGTGGGAAAGAGAAAAGGAAAATGTGAGCAATCAAGCAATGACTTCATAATTTCTCCCACAGATCATCCAACTTAGGGTTTTTTTTGGTAGTGCATGGTCATTTGCTATTTTCTTTAATTTTTTTCCTTAGTTCCAAAATAGGACAACCATTTTTTATTATTTATTTTTCTGAGAAATGGCAAAAGGACATCATGACCTAGATGACCACTGCTTGGCAGTGTAAGGGTTTGGGTGCCTTTTGATAAAGCAAAGATAATTATAGAAGCTTAATGATTTGTGCAGGTTGTAAATGTGGGGGATGAACTTTGCTGACCTTGCTATTTTATTTTGGACTCGTGAATAATGAATAATTTGTTTTAGAGCATTCAGGGGGTTTAAATGTCACATCCAAGACTTTAACCTTGTCATTTTTAAGTGCCTGGTTAGATAGAATAATCATGGTTAAGGCCAATGGGTGCTTTCCTTAAATTAAAAGGTTTTTCAAATATGTTTAAACTTGCTAATAGTTCCATAATTGTTTTGTGAAAAATATTTTAAGAATTGTTATTTAGTCTTAAAGATGAAATTAAAATGTGTATTCTTATGCAAAATGAACACTGGTTAATTTTGTCTAATAAACGTCACTTTTAATGGAGTCTTCTGTTGGAAAAAAAATGTGGACATGATTATATAAATACCATAGTTGCAAAGGTATCCCATTTATCCATATTTTTCCATGTCAATGAACTAATATATTTTATTTTTGAATTATTACTCAGTCAGTTCATAGAAAGAATATGAGATGACTAACAGCTAAAAGAAAACACAGTAAAATCAGATTTTTTAAATAAAGATGAACAGAATTTCATTTCTCAAATGAAACTTTTCCATGTTCTGTATTCTAAGAGTGTGTTTTGCACATGTTCTTATTTAAGGAGAAGAGCAGTTAATGCTAACATCTTACCACTACTGCCTTCATAAGGTTGGTAACCCATCATAGTTTTATATACACATCTTTCAAAGGATTTCCTTTGGCTGAGAAAACTCATGTCACCAGAAGCAAGACAAGGCAGGTTTGATGCTATTTTTTTCCTGGGACACTTCATGAAAAACAATAGATTGATAAGAATGTAGAATAACCTGCTCCCCTTACATCTTAGTGTGCAATTTTAGAGAAAAAATCATACTCCAGGACCCTTTGTGAGGCCAATCTGGGCTATCTTGCAGCTGTGGGTAAATGGTTGCCTTCCTGCTTTCCTTTATCCAGTCCTATTTTCCTTACCTTCTCAAAAGGTTTCTTGTAAGGACATTCCCCCAGTAAATCTTTTGTTCAAGAACCCTCCTAAGAAAAGGTGACATAACATTTGAAAACAGAGATGTAATTATTTTCAATAAATTGTTTTCTTACCAAATTGAGGGAAGCATTTCCTTCAGATAGCTATTTTTTGATGCTTTCCTTAGTAACTCCTGAGGAATTAATATTAATTATTAAGTTTTAGACTTGATATGAAGCACCCTTTATCTTGTTACTGATTCTTCTTTAGATTCATTCTGTGTCTTTTAATAAAAAATGTGTGTATGTGTATTTTTAGTTCCCAGATGATAACTTCTGGGACCAAAGGGAAGACTGATTAGTATTTTTCCAGGAGAAGAGACTGTCTGAACATAGAGATATAATCAAATCAGAAATGAACTAGGTAGATAATTTGTTGGTCAGAGAGTTTGAGACAGGGACAGGCAGGGGATTTTGAAGGGAAAATAAGTACAAGGGATCTCTGGAACATATTTAAAATCAGGAATCCCTTCCATATGACTGAAGTTTTAACAAGTAAAATAATCTCTGTGTATCTCATTTTCTCCATCATTAAACCAGGTGATGATAGCACTTGACTGCTAGGATTGCAGTAAAGAATAAAATATAACATCTTTATAATACCTCATATAGTAGTGATTAAAGGACTAACAGATGTCAGTAGATTATTTCCTCAGATGACACTGTTCAAGTAGACACATAATATTAAAAAAAATAGGAAAAGTTACAAAAATTACTTCTGTAATTGCTTGGGTTTTTTACATCTTTATTTCTATATGTAGGAGAACAGACTTGGAGGGAGGATAATAAGCATTGAGTTTATGAATGTGTGTGTGTGTGTGAGAGAGAGAGAGAGAGAGAGAGAGAGAGAGAGAGATTTGGCTTACAGTGATTTTATAAAGGTGCTGTATTATATTTGCCCAAGGTTTCAGAAATAATTAAAATAATGAACCAAATTAAGTAAGTATTACTTAGTAAAACCATCCACATAAGGAATAATAGCAGTAGAAGAAGTGGTGAGAAGGGCATGGAAGTTCCTCCTGATAAAATAGCATAAGGAATACAGACGTTTAACTCATGACTCTCTCTCTAAAATGCATAATCTTAAAAGCTAGATATATTCTAAATTAAAAATTGAAATGATTCTCATATCGGCTATTATTTATAGTGAGGCAGTTTGTAGGATATTTGTTTATCAAGTGAAATTACTGTTATCTAGTTGTAAGTGGAAAGATTTGGATGAAGGAATTTGAGTCATTTGCTGTTAGTGAACAAGCTATTCATTGCCTATCTGAACATAAGCCACAATAGTGGCCCAGACTATTGTAGTGGCTAAAAAGCACTGCACATCCTCATCAACACCTTATCAAGAACTTCAAGAAAGAATTATGAATTCAATACTTTATAAAGTGTGTTTCATGAGATGCTTTTGAAAAAGAGAACTCTATTATAAAACCCTTAAAAATTGGGAATATTCTGGGAGATATGCAATGTAAAGTTATTGATATATAAAAAAATATTAAATGCCCTGAATTGATCTATATCAAAGATAAACTATAGTGCATATTTATTTCTTTGCTTTTTTACTTTTTTGGTTTTGGTAGGAATTACATACTCCTAATGATAGTGATAGCAGATTATCCCTTCTCCATGAAGCATTGAAGATTTCTAAGATCTTACCAGTTCCTAATAGAAAGAATTTGGACTGAAAGAATTTGGTTCATTTCAAGCTGAGAATAGAATGTAGGAACATAGGTGTTAAAGGGGGTCTTCTTGGAAAGTAGAGCTTAGAAGGAAGTAGTCTATCCCTGGCTCCCATTGCAGTCACAGCATTTGTTAGAAGTAGCTAGATACGATTAGGAAGGCCAGTTCTTCCATTCACTGAAATTGATCACTAGCAACGAACTAATTCAGCTCTTTGAATTTCCTCCAACAATATTTACTTTTTTAAATTAAATTTTATTTATTTTTATTCTTTAAATCACAACCTCGGTAAATGGTTTTTTGGGCTACCTTCCCCTTCCCTTCTTCTGGTGCCCACTCCGTTCTCTCAAACTCCCTCTCTGTTGTTTGCTAGCCTGTCTTAAGTCCATTAGTCTCTTTCTTCCCTGCGGCAGTGTCCTTTCATTGGATGAGGGACTGTGGTTTTGGAACCAGGTGAACTTTGCTAGTAGGTTTTCAGTCTCAAGATTACGTTGGGTGGCCAGTCTATATTTATTTGTGGTCTGTCCATGCTTTCTCATTGGAGGCGGTCTTCTCCAATCCCATCTCTTCCAACACTATTTTTAAAGGTTTATTTGTTGCCTAAACATAGAGAGAGTAAATCAAATTTTATGCCCATCATTCCCAAAATGATGCTGTGGGGTGCCCGCTGTACTAAAGAGTATTACTGAGTGCTGACACCCCCATGGGAGACCAGCCATTAGTGTCTCTGGGGGAAGAGGTGGCCCGTTCAGTCAAATAAAGAGGTGTAGGTTCTCCAATGAAAGGGACTCCCTTCCAAGCTCTGAAGAGCTGTGTCTGCCTGAGATGCTCTTACTGAATAGGCTAGAGGGGTGACAGAAGCGACATGTGTCTTTGCTTCTTTGTCTGCCATAGAGAAGACGTTCCAGCGCTCAGCAAAGAGAAAGGTTATCATCACTCAGTCTTCTTGCACAAAAGGCTGAACTCCAAAGGCACTAGCTCTGTGCCCTCAGCTCTCTGAGTTCATTGGCAAGGATACTTCTGCAGGCATAGCCAGCCAGAGAGAGTCACCCCAGCCCTCCTTCCAGATCAAATGCCTCAGGAGCCCAGACTCCCTCTCCACATGTAAATTAGCCAGGTATTGCACCCTAAATGCTCCTTGAAGGGCCACATTCTACAAAGTTAGGCTTGTCCTTTATCTTTTCTTCTCTCTTTATAATCTGAAAATTTGTTTTGAGACTTTGTCTTAGGTAAGTGAAGCCAACTAAACTTTCAAAGTCTAAGAAAAGCCATTCAACTTTTTATTTGCAAAAGCAGGAAGTCTATTTCAAGGTTATTTTCTGTCCTTGCCCATCTGTGAAGCCTTGACAACTCTAGCTAAGAGAGATAAAAAACAATTTAATCTAGCATATCTTTTTTTAGGCCCCCCCACATTAGAGTTTAATTATATTTAAAGTAGAATTTCCCAAACTTATTTTGGTCTTTTTAATATCCCCTCAAACTGGGGTTCTGCAGAGCGTAAGCTTTTAAGTGCTTGGCTGCAAGGTGCATTATTTGGTATTTACATCTTATAAAACTATGTAAAGTAGAAAAATTGAGAGCAGAAAGCTAAACATCCCCATGCCTCATTTCTCCCATCTCCTAAATTGAATTAATAGAATCTGTCATATTTCTTTCTGTCTGTGACCTTGGGGAGTTTCAAATAGAAATGACCGATAAGAAAAGGGTTTTTAGACCGGGCACGGTGACTCATGCCTGTAAGCTTCAGTCTATGAAGCGGCCAGGGATAGGGATCGTGGTTCAAGTCCCACCTGGGGCCCATAGCGAGAATTAGTTCCCAAAAAATAGCTGGGCATAGTGGCGTGTGCCTGTAATCCCAACTACCTGGGAAGCTGAGGCTGGGGATTGCCTGGTACCCCAGGCAACGTGAGCCTGCAGTTCCACCGGCAAAAATAGGGAGACCTAGTCTCAAAAAAAAAAAAAAAAAAGTAAGGGTTTTTAGATATTGTATATCCAATTACTCTTTCTTACAGGCAGTCAAGGTTAAAAAACAGTTTATTTTAATTGCAAGGTTTTCTCTAATCCTTATTAAATCCTGAATGATTGCAAACAACTTTTGTTCAGTATGGTTGTGTCAGGGAAACTGAGGCACCATATACACACAGTCAACCCAAACTTTGAGTCATTTGTGAATAAACATATCCAGGAAATTGAATCATGTCTTAAGATTATTGGTAAAGTCCAAGTATCTGCGTAATTTCATATATGTTCAGAAATGAAAACAAGAAGAAAACCAAACAGATATACCAAGGAAATTTTTTCACTATGCTGTTGCTTATCTAGCTTTATGCCCTTCAACTAGTAGAATGGTGAGAGCAAAACAATTCTTTACCAAGATACTTGTTTATCTTGCTGAATGAGAAGCTTATGATTCCTCCCATTTTACCTCAACATGAAGCCTTGCACTGCAGATGTTTGTCTTGCTTCAGAAAAAGAATCTCTATGCCCCCTTTCTCCACACACCCCCCCATTCAGTCCCTGCAAGTGACTCTGAAACAGCAATGGAATGGATTAGAGGGAAACAGTGACCAGATGGACAGCTCAGGACAGTTTACTATCATAGTATGATGCTAATAGATCACCTCTGATCCTATCTGTGTGTGATCAATCTGGGGGAAACCAGGGGTGATCTGAACAGGATAGGTGTTCTCCTGTGGGTGTTCTGCAGTAAAATGGTTCCAAGACCTCAACTTACTTTTCTTAAAACACCACAGGTGGTTTGTTTGTCTTTATTTTTACCTAATAAAAACAAAACAAAACAAAAACAGTCATTTGAAATCTTAGTGAAGAGCTTTGTGTTGGTCATCCACTGAAAGGGAGAGGAATGGACTCTGGTAACAGGATTATTATGAGTAAATGAAGGCAAATAGACCTAAACCCGAGGAAGGAAAGATGATACGGCAAATGCTCCCTTCTAGGAAGATCATTCCACCCAAAGAAAGAAACATGGATGGTACATACTAATTGTTTTGTCTTGACCAGGAGCGAGTCAGGTTTTAGGAGGAGATAGGCTTGTGGTTGCCATAATAATTTAAAACATAGGCAGTCAGACATCAGTTCTTCTCATCAGCTCACTTTTGTAGCAATACATGCAAACGAACTCATTTTCATATTAGACTGTAGCCACACACATAATATAGTACATATACATTGTATGTTCTGCAAGGGTTTGATAATGAATAATGAGTCACATGTGATTCAAATTTTATTGTCCAGAGAGTTTGTAGCTTTGGAGTTTTTTCATTGTTGTTCTTAATTTTTTTTCTTGGTTCTTCTCTGCTGAGTAGTGCAAGCTGGTCTGTATAATTCAAATATAGAGTGCAAATCTTTTGTGTATGGTTATGGAAAATATAATGAATATCTTATAGATAACACATGATTATGTATTACAGTTAATAAAGTCCTAGGACCAGTTAAGTTACTGTTGTGTCTTAACTTTTAGTCTCTAGTTTCCTTTTGCTGTTGGTGCAACTTTAATCTCTTCCAGTACTTAAGATGCCTATGTCAACAACCTTTATTTTCCAACATTTCCAAACCCAAGCTCCTGCAGTCAGCCATAATTCAATGTTTTCTCACATAGTGCAGGCAAGAGATTTGTCTCTAAAATAAGTCAGACCATTGTGGTTCAGTGTGGTGTGAGATAGGAGATACCTGACCTGTTTGCCTTCTAATTATACCTTTCTGTTTATTGCCCAACAGTACATTGATTACATTTAACATCATTTAACATGGACTTGGTTGCTCCTATCCATCCTCAAATGGTTTGCAGAGTCAAAATTTGAATTTATCCTTGTAGACTTGATGTTAAACATTTCTGGACTGTGCTCTAGAGTCCTTCTTTTGTCATTCTTTAGTGAATATTTTACAGATTGAATTAAATCACCCCCTATACAGACACTTCTTACTATAAATGATCTAAACCAGGTATATATTTGGAGACAAGACTCAGGATATCCTTATATAGTTTGCTAAAGAAACAGCTCATAAGAGAGAAGTCATGATTTGAATGTAATAGTAGACCAAACTATTACAGTGATAAGAATTGCATGAAAAAAGTCAGTAAATATCTACATCCCTATATAATCAGTATTCTTCCTCATTTTCTTAGAAATAACATCCTATTTTAATAAAACACTTCTTCCATATTACTTTTGACAATCCACAGGCTATAGATTTATCTGGAAATAATTATCTAGATTTATTTTTCAGCAATTGAGAATCCTGGTTTCATGAATAGAGCAGAGGGATGCTTACTTGCCTTTTTATGACATTTTTCCCCCATAAGAGAACCATGGCCTTAATTCATGAGATTTCCAAAAACCCTCTAGCCCCCAGACCTGGTTGTAATCCACCAACTTTACCCTGAGTGCACCACTATTTAGTAAGAATTGATTATACACTATTTGCAAGGCACCTAAATACATGTTCTTTGGGCATATCTCCCTAATGAATTGACAGGATATTTTAGGGCAAAGACCATGGGAGGCATATTTCATAGTTTTCTCCAGCATTGCACACATAGTAAGCCCTTGTCACTTGGCTATCAAAATGAATTTAAGGGAATTTGTATTTCCTACTGGAAAATACTGCATTTTCATTTTCAGGAAACAATTAGTCATTAAGAATATCAAGTCCTCAAGGGCAGGAAAAAAAAATATTTAAACCTCACCGCATGTGGTTTGAAACAGAATTTTCTAACTGGGGAGACTAATCAAGCACATTGAATGTTCTAAATGTATTTTCTATTAAGCAGGGACTGCTGTAAGGCCAAATGCTTCACACCCATGTCTTCAGACTCATTAATTTACTAGCTGCTGTGCAAAATTTACTCCAAAGAAATAAGTTAACTCAAGATAATCCAGAAATAAATTATCCTTTAGGACTAGTCTTGGCTCCTCACTGCATATTCACATTAAGAAATGGTGCTAGGGCCGGCCATGGTGGCACGTGCAACTTAAGGAATCACGGCTAGGTCTGGGGATCGTGGTTTGAGTCCCACCTGGGGCAACACAGGAAGACCTAGTCCCCCCAAAAATAGGTGGGCATGGTGGCCCGCACCTGTAATCCCAGCTACCTGGGAAGCTGAGGCTGGGGATTGTTTGAGTCTGTGTTACCCCGAGCAACGTGAGCCTACAGCTCCACAGACAAAAATAATGAGACCTAGTTCAAGAAAAAAAAAAGAAAAGAAATTGTAGTAGAACTACCATGCCAGTGTTTTGTGAAATAAATCTATTAACTGAGGAAGAGTAACTTTTTTAATGCTGATTCTATCTACATGGATTTCATCTTCTTGCTTTTATTCAGTCAGGTTTCAAGTTTTCCTAGTTGTTTACTTAAGTAGAAAATTTCAATTTAACAGTCTAACATTTAAAATCTGAAAGCCAATTAGGAAGTTTCAGTAATTCCTAAAAAAAAAAAAAAAAAAAAAGTTTCAATAATTCCTAAGAAGAATATTAATTGTTCTGAAACTGCCTTTATTATTCTTTCTTTGCACTATTTCAGGCCTTTTCTATGTTTCCTATGTTTTCCCACCATAGAAATCATCGAATCCTCACAAAGACAATTTGTGTATCGAATGTGATCAGAATAGGATTCAGCACTTTGCTTTTTCTCACCATCTGGAAGAACTGAAAACTAAGGTTTTATACCATGTGTCCAGTGACAGAACTGAGAGACCTTGCTACTGGATGATTCCTGCTGCTTATGTGACCACCCCAAGTCACAACATCTCTTTTTCTTTTCCTAATTCCACACTATAACCCATAGTGGTTCTTGATCTTGTGCCCATACAGTCAACCAAAATTGTCCTGTCTGGGACTTAGGTAACCGAAATTTTATAGTGCTTGTTACTAAAGTTCAGTAAGAGGACAATGTGTGTATAGAGAGGTTGTCTAAGTGAAGATCAAAAATTGAGTCTGGTTCCTCCTTTTCCAGTTTTTCCTGGAGACCTCCTATAAAAGAATATACCAATATCCTGAAAATTCTTGTTGGCACATTCAAATGAAACCTCATGATAATGTAGCTGCCAATTGCGTAGCTGATTCCCACCTTAGAATTTAAATATATTACACCCATGAGATTAAAAGTGTCAGCGAGCCTTAAATTCTTCCAGTTTCCTTTCCATGGATCAGAATTTCCAATACTAGAGCATTTTTAAATCTTACTGTTCGAGATAAAGAAAAAATAAAATCACAACAGAACACATAGCTGCAACACCAGATGGAATGCACTTTCCAATATGGTTCTTTCTTCTCGTTCTTTGTCCTCACACTGGCATTTTATTCTCCTAGACACAGAGGTGTGAATTACCATCACCATGTGCTCTCTGCCTGGGAAAAGTGTGAACTGCTTTTACATATATTAACTCATTTACAAGAAACTATACAAAGTATTACTCTAGATGCTTTTGCATGTATGATTCTACTTGCCTGAAAAACCCACATAGGACTTCAATATGCAAGTTTTTTCTTATTTGTGTGAAATTTTACTGTCTAGTCCATTCATTTACAGATACATGTCATTGAAAATCCCCTCTTAGATTCAGAAAGTGCTACTTTGGAAAGATGGCAAGTAATAAACAGAAGTCAATATGACCGAGGAACAGAAAGTATTTGCGTTGAGTCCAAAAGCTTGAAAATAAATAGGGAAACAGAGGTGAAAGCTTGGGCCACTAAGTGTTAATTTTTTGTAATTTAATCCCTTTACAAACATGGTTAGTAAATCTGACATGAGTGCACTTATTTATAAGAATAAAATGTCTCATTCATATTATTTATCAAAATGAAATGTCTCATTCATGACAGTTTATTCATTATTACTCATTTAAATCTTCTAAGAAGATAGTGCCCATGTCATCTTAAAATTATAACATTATGCATGAATATCAATATAGCTCCTGATTATAGACCTGATTTTTTTCTTCTTCAATGATTTTTAAAGTTTATCATAGAAATATTTCAATAGCAGTTTTCCTAAATTTGAGAATGAATGTTATTGAAAGATAGTGTTTCGCTTCAATAGCACATCTACAGAGTCCTTTATGATCTCTTCCCTATATTTTCATCCACCCTCACTCCCTGATACTACTTTTTCCAGATCTCATGTCAAACATTTGTATCTGGCAATGCTTAATAGTTTATAGTTTTCCATGTAAATGGAAAGAGTCTAAGATCCACTTCTTACCTCCACAGTGTTTTCCCCTGAGTCTAAAATCACTTTTCCCTTCTTGATCCAATTGGAAAACTCCTAGCTATCATTCAAATAGTTTACTTGATACTTCAAGAAAACTGAAGTTCTTCCAAACACATGTTGATCAGGAAGTCTTATTTACATCAGTTACCTTATTTGAAGTGCTTTTATTATGTGCAAATTCATCATCCTATTAAAGCCTAATACTGAATTGTGGACACTGACTTCTTAGCTTTGTATCCCCAGTATCTGATACTGCCCTTGGCATAGCATAAATGTTTCAGACTTTTTACATTGTACAAACAAATGAGGAACAGGTGGGTTGGTGGATGGGTGGGTGATTGCAGGTTTAAATACATAAAGCAAATGAGTCTAACTGAAGAGATCTGTCAAATGTGTGAATACTGCATTGATTATCAAGAAAAATGGACTCTGGTATAGCTATGAATTTTTAATCCTGTTGCAATAATCATAGATTCCAGGAGTTTTTTTATGAGAAAGAAAAGATGGGGATAGAAAGTATTTTCTCTGTCATAACACTCATTTGTAATTGAATTTAATGTTTTATCAGCCTATCATTGTAGAAGTCATTTACATTTTAATTTGAAATTATTTTAAACAATTATTGTTTTTTTTTATCCTCCTATAACTACCTGACAGCATGACTCCTCACTAGAAGTATTTTTAAACCAGGATTCTAAAAAGTTTGAAATATAGCTCTTTTCTGGAATAAGTAATCTGTCCTAAAATGTAATCAATAATGAAAATTGTAGTATAAATATTCATTTCAAATAATGGCAATACAGACTGCAATCAAGGTTTTTGTCCCACCCCACCCCCAACTCTTTCTCTTAGTAATAACAGCAAAAATAAAAGTTTTATTGTCTCTGGAAAAAAAGCACTTATTTCCCTATGATTCTTAATTAATTTGCTTTGAAAAACCTTTTCTCAAATAAAGAATAACACTCTAGCTGTTTGCAATAATTACACACTGGATACTGATGTGAAGGTCATTCTCCAACATCTGGAAATGGAAACAGAGATTCTTGTTAATTAGGATAACTTACAGATGAAACAAAATCTACTTTGTAAGCAGGTATTTGATAGTAGTGTGGGATCCAGAGAGGCACAGAGAGGAGAAATATAGGGCAGAGAGTAAGAACATGAAACAAAATGGAGAGAAGAGACCCTAAACCTGAATGACTTACAGGAAAGGCCATCTTTAATACCACTATTGGGAACAAAGTAGGGGCTTGTTTTTTTAAAATGTTCTTCTTCCAAGAGACTTCCAAGAGAGATCAGCTAAATCTTCAGTGATAATAACGCATCTCCAGGAGGCTTTGGGTCTGTGGAGACTATGGTGTGTAGAATACCAGTCAAATGTTTTCTAGGGGATTTAAGATAACACTAAGCCAACAGTCCTTCTTCCTCAATAGGTGACTTTGTTAAGATCTGAGGCAAGCCTGGCTTTCCAGTGACTAAGAGAAGTGTTTGTCACTCCTGGGGTAGCTTCTGCCTTTAGTGCAGCAGCTGTTGTTAGTGATAGATTAGTGAGGCAAAATATTATGCAACGATGAAAAATAGATCTTGAACCTCTGTTTGTGTCCTTACCCCGTTGTTCTACAATAGCTGCAAACCTCTGGGCTTCGTTTAGCTGTAATCATTTGTTACTGAGGGGTAACTGTCTTGCAGACAATGATGACGGGGTCACCTTTGAAACAAGTGCAAATGAGGAGAAATCATTTCCTAATGTACTCTCTTAGGATTGCTTTTGATAAACTGCTGCTTGCCAGAGAGGCTGCCCAGAATGCAGATTGTAGTCATCAATAACACATGAGGAATCCTGACTTCTTTTCCTTTATTTTCCCTGCTCCAGAAATTGATTAGTTTATCTTTAGGGATTTCTTTCTTTCTTTCTTTTTTTAGAGACTAGGTCTTGCTGTGTTGCCCAGGGTAGTCTAGAACCTGCGGTCTCAAGTGATCCCTAGCCTCAACCTCCCAGGTAAATCTTTAGAAATTTCTAGTAAGATTTAATTCAGATGAAAAGGGATCTGGAATGAAATGTAAAAGGTTGAAGTTTCCAGGAATTTTCTGTGCAAAATCTTACTTGATTTTGCTTTGTATTACTTACTTTTGAAGGAGAAAAGCATCCTAATTAAATATCAAGCAGTCTACTGAAAAGTAAAAGTTTTAACTGCAGTATTTTTTAATCCCTCAGGCAAATTGCTTGAAAATTTAATAGGAATAGTTCCCTATGTTCACTCAGCTTCCTCTAAAGTCATTGACTTTGGTATTTTTTTTAGATCTCAATGTAAGTAATTTCCATTTCAGCCTTGAAATGATGATCGATATTTTGTGATTTCTTCCACATAATTTAATCCATTAGATTTATTGGCAATGCCAATGCCAAACATCAAACTTTTAATGAAAATGAAGATTAATATTTGACCAAATAACCTCAAATCAACAAATGTCTGAAGCTTTGTGTTGCCTACATTGAACATTGATTTCTTTCTTCTGAAAAACAATCTCACATATTGGAGAACACTTACTTGAATCATATTCCTTTCCACATGAGTGGGAGGAAAGTGCTTTGAAACAGGCATGTGGGAGCATAGTCTCTATATCTCAGCTCTGCTTTTGCCTAACAACACAAGCATAAGTACTTAAAATCCACTTCACATTGCACATGAATAATCCATTTTCTCCCAGATTATCCCATTGAGCTAGTGAGAACAGACATTATTTTAAGTTGTGCTGAAACACAGAAGGATGGATGGATGAATGATTGGTTGGATGTGAAATTGGGTGCAAAAAAGGGCAGAAGCCGCCAACAAACATGCCACATTTAAAATGCGACTTCTGCCACCAAGGTTCCCTTAGGTTCGTACCACCCATTTGTAGCAGTTGCCATACACATGCATTTTAACCACAGGGCTTTACTTATAAGGGTGTTTAACAGGGAAATGGAAAGTCCTTAATGCCACAAGTGGCCAGTTATTTCACCCCAAGTACCATTTTTAGTTCAAACACGTGTCCAAGATGGTGCCCCTCCAAACATGCGGGCACTCTGCCAAGTCCAGTCTTTCTCCAGCATCTTCTCTTTGCTTTTTGTCTCTCCAGTGTGCTGCACTGCTCCACTTCTCCAAGGCTCTTCAAAGTTTTTCCACAATTGCATATGCACAAATCAGCTTTCCAAATCTGCCACCTTGCTGCGGCTCCATGTACTTCCTTTACCAGGCCCTCCTTTGGCAGTGTCTGGCCATATTCACTAGGCCTGCCCTCAGCAGCCCATGGTCACCCTTGGCCTGTCATTCTGGCATCTGACTCCACACTGGCTGCTTCTCTGTTCACCACTCTCTCACCATGGCTCCTTGCCATCTCCAGCTCACTCTTCCAGGGATCATCCCTGGCATGCCACGTGGGCCTGTTCTCTCAGTCTGCCATTCCTGTCTTCCTCTTCTTTCCCTTCTATATCCTCACTCTTCCCTTTTATCTTTCTTTTGGTGCTTCTAGCTTCTTCTTGTGGGGTATTTCCTCTCAGACTCCATCCACCAATTGTATTGGTGCCAATAAAATTTTTAACTGCTTCACTACCCTGTATCAGATAGATGGATATAAAGAGATATACTTCTTTATATCACCGATTCTAACTGTACAGCAATGAATTTTGACAAATGTGTACAGTGGTATAACCACAACAACAGCCATAATACAGAGATCACTTCCTTCACCCCCAAATGTCTAATCCTGTCCCATTTGCAAAATGTCTTTTCCTTCCCACTATCCCTGACTCCTGAGAAACACTGATCTTTATATCACCATAGTTTTATCCTTTTTAATATTTTATAGAAAAGAATGCATGTAGTATGTTCTTTTTGTGTCTGTCTTTGCATAAATACCTTTGTATAAATACCTTTATGATTTTTCTACCTAGTTGTACATTTTAGTGTTACTTCTTTCGAATTTTTCATTGCTCAGTATTTCTTGGTATGGATATACCATAGTATTTTTTATAATTCACCAGCTGATGAAAATTTTGTTGTATACATGGTTTAACTCTTATAAAGAAATCTGGTATGTGTATTTGAATGCAAGTATCTATAGGTCTTGAGATAATGACATAGGTGTAGAATTGTCAGATTCTATAAATGAATAGTTAGCTTTATAATAAATATCTGAACTAGACTTCAAAGTTGCTGTATTTTTCATACACATTGGCAATTTATAATAGTTTCACTTGTTCTGTAGCCTTGCTAAAACTTAACATCTTTAATCTTAGATTTTCCAGTGGGTATATATAAATATATATATATAAAAGAAATAAAAAGGTTACAATAATATATATATATATATTATTGTAACCTTTTTATTTCTTTTATTTGCAAGTGACTAATGATATTTCACCTATAATAGGTTCATTTTCCCATTGATATGTTGTCTGATAAACTGTCTTCAAATATTTTATCCATTGAAAATATCAGTTGTTATTGTTACTCAAGTTCATATTAATTCTGGATAAAAGTTTGTTTTTTAATTATCTATATGCCCAGAACTTACATTCTTTCTGTAAGTTATTTGTATTTGCATTTTCTTCTGGTGTCTTTTTAATTTTGCTAATATCTAAAATGTCTTTTTTTTTTCATGATTTACTTTCTTATTTTAAGATATTTTTGCCTAATATAAGATCACGTGAGTTTACCCTATTTTTTAAGTTTATTATTTTCACACTAACAATTAAATTTAAAATCCATTCTATGGTATTTTACATGTACGAAGAAAGATTGAGGTTCCTTCTTGTTGCATATTGATATTCATAAAACATCAATGTTGAAACTTATCCTTTTGAATTGAATTGTCTTTTCACCTTTGTTGAAAAAAGCAATTGCTTCTAAGTGTGGGTTTGTTTTTGAACTCTTGTTTTTTTTTTTTTGTGGGGGGGGATTTTTTGAGACCAGGTCTCGCAATTTTTGCCCATGGAACCGCAGGCTCTCGTTGCCCGGGGTACCACAGACTCAAGCCATCCCCAGCCTCAGCTTCCCAGGTAGCTGGGATTACAGGCGTGCACCACCACGCTCAGCTATTTTTTGGAGCTAGGTCTCGCTACGGGCCCCAGGCGGGACTCGAACTGCGATCCCTAGCCCCAGCCGCTTCATAGGCTTACAGGCACGAGCCACCGTGCCCGGCCTGTTTTTGAACTCTTGTATTATATCATCTGCATGTCTATCTTAATGCTAATAATGTACTGCTACTTGGCTTTACGTTGATAGCGTAGCATAAAATCAGGCAGTGAAAGTCCTGAAATGCTGGAATCAGAATGTTAATTTCTTTTCAAAAACATTTTGCTGAAATGTTGATTGTGATTCAATGAACATATAGCTGAATTTTGGGAAAATAATCATCTTCAGTATTAACACTGTTGAGTATTTAGGACTACTTTAATTTTTCTTAGGGATTTTTTTTAATGTTCTGTTTAATTTTTGTATGTCTTTTTGATAAATTCTCCCGTAATATAACAAAATTTGTAATCCATGATACATGTTGTAATTCTCATTTTAATTTCCACTTATTCATTGGTAGCATAACAAAGTGGATCTGAATCTGATTTTTCACTATTTTGAAAAACTTTTCTTCATATAGGCTTACTAAACTAAGTTCTAGTCAAAATTTTGGCCTTTTATACAGCGTCTCCTAATCTTTGCTTTATAGATTGTATCTCCATGTTGTTTTCTTTTTTAAATGTGATGGCTGGTATTGTGTCCTACATGTACATGTTGAACATGACTGGTTATGGACTACCTGGTGATACCCAGGGTCAACTTACCTCGACCTCCTGCTTTCCTTTTATCACCCTGTTCCCCTTGAGAGAACCCTTTCTGTCTGGAGTGCGCATTCCAGATAGAAACCTACCAATCCAGAGAGTATACACCATCAACTTCCTATATTGAGTTCTTATACCCTGAGCCACAATCCACCTATCTATCTAGCCACCCTAATTACCAAGGGCAGTGTACCAGACAACAGGAATAGACCTCACGACCCAGATTTATTCAGAGTAGCCTATTATCCTGGTACATGTGTCTTCCTGAAGAAATCACAGCAGAGTCTCAAAAGTTCTTCCTCACCCTCTGCTACCTTACTGACCCCAATGTTTCCTGTGTCTCCCCTCTCCCCATAGCCAACCCCCACCATGGCATGGTCCAAACCCTCCTTTCAGGAACTATGAATAATAAACTTTCTGGTGGCAGTTATAAACTTTCTGGTGAGCTCTTGGTTTTACTTTACCTAACATTTTATATTAGTACACTAGTTTAGAACATAATTTTTGAGTTTTGTAGTCTAAGACAGGAGAGTAAATTCAGCTACTCCATCCATCATGATTTGGAAGAGAAAAAGCCTTGCTTTCCCAGCAACTTAAGATTAAAAGCAGTAGTAGCTAGGGAATTTGTCAACTTTGAAAACCATACAGCTTAACCATTACCTATAAATTCAATGTATTTGGTTCGGGTTCTAAAAAATATTTCTCTATCTTAGGTTCAGTTGTAGTATGAGATTCATTTCCTGAAGCTGCTCTTAACAAATTACCACAGACTTATAACTTTAAACATCATTCATTTAATAGTTCGAAGTCCTGGAGGCCAGAGTCTTACATTAGTGTTACTGAGCCAGCACCATGATGTGGGGAAAGTCATATTCACTCTAGTGGCTATAAGAAGAATCCCTTCCTTGCTGTTTCTAGGTTGGCTGGTATTGATTGATTGATTGATCAATCGATTGATTTTCTTATATAGTTGTTCATTTTTATAGTAATTGGTTACTCCCTTCAAGTGTACTTCTCCCACCATTCTATCACCTGTAAACCACCACCATATTGTCTTGTGTTCTTCCCTCTCCTGTTTGGCCCTTTTCCTCCTGCTGTATGCCTCAGATCTGTGTTTAGCTTGCTACTTTTGCTTGACCTTTTCTTTTATTTCTCTATATTCTGCATTAAGTGAAACCATCTGATAATTTTTTATCCTTCTGCATTTTTTTCAGTTGGTATAATCCCTTCCAGCTCCATCCATGTTGTTGCAAATGGCATCTGTGTATTTTTTTCATCACCAAGTAATATTTTATTGTATATAGTGTGTCTGTATATGTGTATGTGAGTACACACATATTGTATGCACATATACATATATGTACCAGACATTTTTGGTCTACTCATCTGTTTTGGGACATTTAAGTTGTTCCGTAACTTGACTATTTATAAGCAGTGCTGCTAATAAGCAGAACTGTGAAGTTTTGCTTTCAAATTAGTATTTTTGTGTTCTTTGGGTTGATTCCTCCACTTTCAGTGTACTCAGAAACCTCCACACAGCTTTCCATAGTAGCTGCACCACTTCACATTTCTACCAACAGTGTGAGAGTCTCTAATGACTAATTTCTTGTTCCATCATCCACTTTAAAGTGAGCATTTTCCATTCTCTATTCTGTCTTTACCTTGCCTTCTCCTCTCTGTGCATATCAAATACCTTTCATTTGTTCTTATAAGGACACTTGTAATTATAGTTAGAGCTCACCCTGCTAATCCAAGAGAATCTATTGTCCTGTTTCAAATTACATAATTGAAATATGTGTAAAAGATCCTGTTTTATCATGTAAGGTAATGTTCATGATACCTGGAATTAGGACATGAAACTCTTTTGGAGGAGTTATTTTTCAGCTAGCACAGTTGCTTTATTTTTATGTTTTGTTTTTGTTTATTTTTGCCAATATTTCAGCTAGTCCCCTGTCATCATTAACTACAGAATAAAATTTAGTGTCCCTTGGAACAAGTATAATGCTCAGAAGGTAATGCTCTTTGGAGATTGGAGAAGTGTAGGTAACTGCTGAAAATATTGAACATTTCCCAGTAGATTAGGATGAAACAATTTCATCTCTATTTAGCATAAGTTTCCAAGTTTTCTAAAAGACAAGTTTACTATCTCATATTTTCAACTTTCCAAAATGTGTGGGGAGAAACCAAGAGACTTAAGTGAATTGTTTAGGTTGGTAGAGATGACAAGAAAATGTATAGTTTCTTCCCACATGAAAAAGAAAAGATGAAAATTCTGTTATGTTAAAATCTATGCTGGCTTCCTATGTTTTTTAGTAAAATCAGAGGCTACTATAAATTAAACACTTAATCAGCCCATGCTTGAGGAAAAAATAAAAGCATTGCATCAATGAATGAATGCATTAAAAAAAAAAAAAAACATGGGAGATATTTTTTCCTATAAAGTAATACTATCATCTGCCATTCACAAGTACATGTGGGTAATTACATAACAAATATTTCCCTAAAGCTGTGATTCTAGAATTTGGTGACAAAATTTTCATGGTAAAGTCATGATTAACTTGCAAAATGTTCATTTTGCAAATACACTTGTGATTTAAAAAATGAGCATTCTTGAGGAGATGCGAAACTACCCAACTAGCATTCATTTTCCTTTCAACACTATAGCTCTGTATAAACGTGGGTAGCATTCAGAATAAATTATTTTTTTCCTTTTCACCAAGTTTGTACTGTCATAGAAGTGATTGTGTATTTTGGCACTCACAGATTCTTGAACCAGAAAAGATGAACCCAGGTATGATAGAACTTGCTCATCCATACTCTTAATCACTGTGGAATGGTGACATCTCCCCTGATTTAGTTTGTTTTGGAAATTGTGTTGGACTCTAGTAAATGGTCTTTAGGTTCCACACAGACAATTATTAGGTATGTGACCTTGAACCCATTGGTTGACATTTTTATCATTCTATAGCTTGGAAATCTACACTTAAGTAGCTCAGAGAATTGTCTCTAAAACAAATGGAGATTAATGCATAATCTGTGTTTGAAGAACGAAGTCTTTGTATTTATGTGCCCTGAAAATACTGCACTATACCTGAAAAAATAGTAAGAACAAAATATGTTAAGAATGGATATTCCTAAATGGTTATACAAATGTAAGGTGTGATTCCCATGCACTCCAAAGAAGATTGGGGGAAAATACTAAACAGATATGGGAGGTATAGTTCCACAAACCAAACAAAATGCTTAGAGATTCCCTAGTGTGGAGTATTAGTTATGACCAGAGTCAAAGGCAAAAAACTTGAGTCTGTGATGAGCAGGCAAGGGTGAGAACCTGGGTCTAGCAGATGCAGATATTAAATTAAAATGGCAGGATCCCCACACTATAAATGAAAATGCCAGAAATCAGAGTAAAGCAAACTGAAGCCAAAGCAGGTCAAAACAAATAAGGATAGGTACTGAAGACTGATTCAAATGTAGAGGTTGATGATGCTGTTCTGTAAGAACTAGTAGGTGTGGTATTCATGCAATTCTGCTACACTGAACTAAAAAATAGAGACTCAAATTGCTGATAATATAAATTAACAGACATGGAAATCTGTTTTGGTAGATTAGACTCTGAAAGATTGGAATTAATAGAGTTTGGGAGAGAATTGAAGTATGGTATTCCTTTCGAAGCTCACATAGCCATGATAACATATTTGATAGGACAATATTATAACAGAAAGTGATACTTAAGAGTAATTTCCTCTCCCACCCTCGCCCCCCAACCCCCCAGTACAATCTCCTTTACAACTTGAATAGATAACCCCTTGTAGAGACATTTTGAGTGGTAGGTTTTGTGGTGCTTGTGTCGATCTTTGTGGGAAAATAAATGATGCCTATTGACATAAAGTTTGGTTAGGATATAATGGCCATGCAGGTGAGCAAAGAGTGGGAGATCAATATGATGCACTGTCTTTGCAAAAACTGGGTTCCAGGGTAAATTTATTTTCTTCACCACATAGATTTCAAGCTCATTTCTCTGTAGGATGTTGCTAAAAAAATTGTAGTGCAATAACTTGCATTGTGTGTATATTCTGAAGGGGAGAAACTTACCAAGAAAATGAACAGTTTCCAAATTTAACAAATGACTAGTTGCAAATGGGCTGTATTTCTAAAGATGAAAATGTCAACAATTTTAATACTCAATTACTGAAGTAACAGACCATTTTTCATAATTTTTTTTTAAAAAAAGACTTTCACTCCCAGAAGCATGAAAACTAAGAACTATGTAGCTGTACAGATATGTATTAGTGTATACATATTTATCATGCAGGTGAGTAAGCACATTTGTTTAGCTTTATAGGGTAGATGGCCTCAAATAAATGGTTTCCAAATGGTCTCCAGTACAGTTATCAGATAGTACTGAGTTTTCCACAATTATAAGGAATTTTTTTACATGATTAAATAGAAATTATACAGTACAACTTGTACAGTGTCTTCCCTAAGTTAATCATTCATGGGAAGGGGAAAGGTTAGGCAAATCTGGATTGTGAGAAATCCAAGAAAAGTGGCCCAACCTATTTAAAATTGTGAATGCCCCAAGAAAAATAATGGGGTGGAGAAGATGCTGACTATGTACTTGAGCTTTTTAAGAATGACAACGTAGCAACCAAATAAAATGTGTGATCCTTGATTGGATCTTGGACTTGGAGTGGGGGTGGAGAGTTGAACAGTTGAATAAAATGGAAATATAGATGAAATATTAAATAATAATATTAAATCAGTCTTAAATTTGTTTGGTGTGATATTAGTCATGATTCTTCCAAGTAAGAGTCTGAGAAAACTTGTTTGTGGACAAATTTATTTTGAAGATGATCCCAAGAAAACAAATAAAGAGAGGAGGTAGAATCCTTTTATAAATGGTGCAAACTTGATGCAGGTTTTGGCTGTATTTATCATGTAGCTATTTCTCTGGGACTAAGCTATGTAAATGAATTGCAGAAACAAATCTGAAAGATGAGACTGCGATACCCAGCAATTGTTTCAAGGCTCCTACTGGTTGAGGATAGCTTTCCAGGTGTATGTCACCTACATTTCCTAATACATCTGGTAAAGTAAGTCCCCAAGGAGTAGAGTGTTAAGATATATAGTAAAGTGTATAGCTTCAGATGTAAATTGGAAATATTCACCATTGTAATGGCTGAAATAAAAAGAAATTGCACTAACAATTAAATGTGAAATATTGTGGTAATATATTATGCCTTGCTCTAATGAGATATATATTGAGGTATTTAAGAGAGAAGTGTCAGAATGACTCAAGATATCAACTGGTTGTTGACTGTGTGCACACATGCTTGTGTGCATGTGTTTATATATACGTATAAGGGATGATAGTAATGGTAAAGAGAGCTAAAACCAATATAGTAAAGTTCATTCTATCAAATTCAATATACATTCAGAATTTTTCAAAGTAAAATTAGAGGAAAAAAAGAATGGGGATTTTAACAGATATACTTGAAATAAAAAGGGTATTCTTTGCTCAAGAATACATATGAATGAAAAGATGAGAACCTGCAAAACTAATAAGCTGAAAGGATGCTATTTGGAATTGTTGGTTTGAAATACTCATTTCAAATACATTTGCTTTAATTGATGGTAACTGAGAGTTATAAAAATTGGAGAAAAGCAATGCAAATACATGATATAGGCTCTCTGTATTTGCTGGTGAAAGTCAGAGATTTATTTATAGTACTAAAACAAAGCATAAACTACTGGAATATTAAAGTGAAGAATGAAATCTTTGAACTTGTGTGCTAACAGTTTTTAAAAACTTATGTGAATGTCAATAAGGAAATATTAAGCTTGGAGAGCTGATGGCTTCTACCTAATGGATTTCAAGATAGTAAGCGAAACCGATAACTAAACCTAACAATATTTTAATCATTGTGTCCTCTGGTACCACTGTGTAATGGTGACTAGAAATTGATAAATAAATAAACCATAACTTGGATCATAAAAAAATTGACAGCTTTCACTAAACTAGAGGAAAAAAGAATAAAGAATTTTAAGGGAAGTTAAAAGTTAATGAGGAGTTAAATTTTAGGTTGTTTTCAAAGTGATTCCCATTCCTTTGTATTTACCTTAGGTCAGGGGTTTTATGAAGCACTTTGAAAGGGAAATTATGTATGAAAATAGGAAGATGGTCTTTAAACTGTATTTTAAATGGACTTAGGGTATTAACAGTAACCCATTGGAGAACTGGGCTAATCCCAAGGCTGACTCCAGAAATGTTAAGATGCAGATGTTTGCTCAGATTCACATTGCAGAGAGTTTTAGCTTGAAGTGACTTTACCAGTGGAAATGGGTGGGGGAGCTGCATCAAGTGTACCAAGCAAAAGACTTCATGTGTCTAGGAAGAGGGGAGGAGAGGATGCATCAGGTTGCGACTTGATGGGTATATGTGATTTGCAATTACGCTGACAAGTTTTCTGAAGCTACATGTCATATTCAAATTTGTCAAAGCATACCATCAGGATGTCTTAACAAATCAACACACCGGGGGCTGGGGAGCAGAGATGATCAGGTAGTATCTGTGGGAGAGGCAAGTGGGAAGAGTTTGGTCAAGCTAAAGGTACTTGCATCAATGTTAATCCAAATAAAAAGTATACTTAAATGTACAGTAGTGTCTCGGACATCATACATCAGTGGTTTCCTCTGGTTAAAAGCAGGAGTGAGCTAATTTTATGGTGGCAAAATGTCAGTAGATAAAAACCCAGATAAGAGAGTGAAATATAAAAACTCAAGGATCCTGTAGAGCAGAGGTAATTGCTAGCCCTGATGAAGATGCCTGATATTTTTTCCAGCACTTCCCCTATTATATATGATTGCCTGACTTCAGAAGGGATTATACCATCAAGTCCACTCTCTGTTTGTGAAGGTTTCACATAGTGTCTGCCAACCTCCCCTGTGGACTCAAGAGTTAAGTAAATAGCCTTTGGAGGCCTTACATTTGTGTTTGAGTCTTGGACTGTCCACTCACCAGGGTTGTAATATTGAATCAGCTGTTTAGCCTCTGTAAATATGTGTGCTTTCTGTGTAACAGGCATGATTTTAGTACCAACATAGCAGGCTAAACAATTTTATATAATCCAGAAAACAACCTAAGAGGCAGGGTGAGTTGTTAAGCAAATTATCTTATGAAAACTGAGATATAAAGATGGAAGTTACTGTATCAAAATGATAAATGTGTAGTTAGTAGAACTGGGATCTGAAACTGGGTCTTCTTTATTTCACTTTTTGAATCAATTTTTAAATTAATATAATATAATGTCTTCTTTTAAATAAAGATTTTGTCAATCAGAGAGGGACTGCTTTGGAAAGGGAACAAAAAGTTGAGGATATCAAGGTAGACAGTATCCATTCAAAGATTACACTGGGAAGAAAGTGCCTTGGACAATGCAAGACGAATATAGTGGTCCTATTTCAAGGCAATTTTTATGCAAAAGAGATGAACTGGATTTTCTAAGCTAGATGTCGTGAAACACAAGAATAAGAACACATAACCCATCCTTCCCTGCCCCTAATTTCTTATCTACCAAATCCTTTTCTCATCATAATTTTGCTTCTTAAAATAAGCTTACCAAAGAAGAACAGTATTGAATTTTCTAGGTAATGATATACCGTAGCACATATAAAACCATAGATATTCATTTGCATATATTCATCTCTGCTGAGAGATTTTTAAAGTGGAAAACACAGTTCATCCTCTCTGAGACACTGCTAGGATGATATATCTCAGCCAGAAGCCAGGCTCTGGAAAGCAGAAAAAACCCACAATATTATCTCCTTTTCAGAGGCTTCTTTGGGTTAGTTATACACTAACTAAATACACATTTCCTTTTTCTCAGAAATGATAATCCCTTTGTGGCTAAGATGGATAAATGCATATTCTGATCTGTAGTCAGATACATTATCCATTGTGCCACTGGTGGGATCTAGGTAAAACAAATAAATAGACAAGAAAAATTTAAAACTGCCATCAGAACTGAAGCATAGTGCAAGAGAGGGGGAGGAGGATAAAATCAGGGGAGAAGGACAAGAGATTAAGATGGTGCAAGGTGATAAGGTGATGAGAGAACCTCAGGGTAGACAAAGATGTATTATATATCTGTGTATGTTTGTGTGTATGTAGGTAGGTAGGTAGATAGGTAAAGAAAGATATGTTTGTGTGTGTACAATCAATAAAAAAAATGGATAAGGGAATTTGTTCAGTGTCACACACTTAACCAGTTGGAAGAATTATGCCTTTTTGACACCTCTTTGGATCCCAAAGTCCACCATTTTTCTCTGCTATGACAAAAGGCCTTTGGTTAATATCCAAGTTGTTAAGATAAATTTGGAGATGTGAAGGGTACTTGCTGTTTTCTCTTTTCATACCAATTACAGGGAGTGGAAAAGGTTTGCGATCTGGTCTACTTATTTTTTCCCTAATTAGTGAATACTTATAAGATATCTAAATTCCAGCAGTTGTGATGTCTCTTCAGGTTACCAGCTCTCTGACTTGGACTTGGGAGGGGAAGACAGCCATCCTCAAGGTCATACTGTATCTAAAAGATGCCAACAGTTCCAGTTAAATATGTGGTTCCCAACTAGGCTGTGATCATAGTGAATGTCAGGACTTAGAATCCCCACACTGTTTACATTTACCATCTACTCTGCTCCCTCCTCAGTCCCTTTCTTCTTCATGATACAGGGGTGTGGTGCAGTAGAAAAGAGAATTAGGCACCATACTGCCCTGGTACATGGGGTCTGAGAGAAAGACCTTCAAGAAGCACCGAAGGGCAAATAAAAAAAGGGGCCTGAGATAGGAAGAGGAGAGAGATGAGAACGGCAGACTGATAGAACAGGCCCACATGACCTGACTAGGTGAGCTGGTGGTGGCAAGGAGCCATGGTGGGAGAGTGGCCAGCAGAGAAGTAGCCAGTGTGGAGTCAGAGGCCATAATGGCAGGCCAGGGGTGAATATGCCAAAGTTGGGCCTGATCAAGGAAGCGCATGGAGCTGCAGCAAGTTGGCATATTGGAAAGCTGAGATTGTCTCATCATCTGTTGGAAAAGTTTGAAGAGCCTTGGAAAAGCAGAGCAGCTCTGAACTCTGTAGAGAGAAGAAGCAAAGAGAAGACACTGGAGAAGGACTGGACTTTGTAGGGTGCCTGACTAAGGTTTGAGGGGGCTCCATCTTGGATATGTTCTTGGGACTTTCGGACTAAATGGGACTTGGAGTAAAATCACTGGCCACTTGTGGCATTAAGGACTTTTTGTTTTCCTGGTTAATTTGCCTTGTAAATAATTTCCCTGGTAAATAAAACGTTGTTTAAATTGCATTTGACTGTTTTACATCATCTTCTATTTCTTTTAAGAATGTTTTATAGTTTTCTTTGTATAGGTCTTTTACATCTTTTGTTAAGTTAATTCCCAAGTATTTGATTTTCTTTGGTGCAATGGTAAATGGGGTGTTTTTTTCTAATTTCTTCTTCTTCTGTTTGATTCTTTGCATATATGAATGCTGTTGATTTTGTATCCAGCTACCTTACCAAATCGGTTTATTATTTCAATCAGTTTTTCTGTTGATTTTTCTGGGTTCTCTACATAGAGAATCATATCATCCGCATATAATGATAACTTTATTTCTTCGTTCCCTATTCAGATTCCTTTTATGTCTTTCTCTTGTCTTATTGCCCTAGCTAGGACTTCCAGAACTATGTTGAAAAGGAGTGGAGAGAGTGGGCATCCTTGCCTGGTTCTGGACTTTAATTGGAATGGTTTCAGTTTTTCCCCATTGAGGATGATATTTGCTGTGGTCTGTCGTATATAGCTTTTAATTATGTTTAGGTATGTTCCTTTTATACCAATTTTTTCCAGGGCTTTCATCATGAAAGGATGCTGAACTTTATCGAATGCTTTTTCCGCATCTATTGATATGATCATATGATTTTTTTTTCTTCTCTTTGTTGATGTGGTGGATTATGTTGATTGATTTTCAAATGTTGAACCATCCCTGTGCCCCTGGGATGAATCCC
>PVHY01002322.1:90734-129971 GCA_004024945.1 Uropsilus gracilis | reverse complement strand
TTTTTTTTTTGTTTGTTTGTTTGATTTTCCCTATATCTGTCATATAAGTGAGACCATCCTGTACTTCTCTTTTTCTTTTTGGCTTATTTCCGCCAATATGAGTTTTTCCAGCTCCATCCAGGTCGCTGCGAATGACATGTGTTTGTCCTCCTTGATGGATGCGTAGTATTCCAGAAACTTTTTTTTAATCTAGGAACTGAAGTAAATTTTATAGTGTTACCAGTTGAATGAATATGCAGATTATGCATGAGACTTTAAGTTAGTGTGTTTATTATGATTGGCCTCCCACATTTTTAGAACTTGTTTGTAGCTTTACAAATGAACTTTTTAGTTGAGTTTTTAATGCATTTACTGTTAGACTTGGACACTTTTGTTTATGACTTCTCTATCACTGATTCTTAGGTAAAGCAAAGTGAAAGTCCATGTTCTAAACTTCAGTATTTCCTTGTGATAAATTTTCATGCTATTTTCTGGGAATCTTATCATACCATCATACCCCTATAGTAGGTATTGTAAGACAGAGCCTATTTTCTGTTTCCATCAGTAAAAAGGATTTCAAGGCATTTTCTACTTTGTTACCCCCTTCTTTAATCCTAGATTTGGAGTTAGGATGTCATCTGAAATGAAAGCTTTTATATACATTAAATTTCGCTGCTGTGACTTTGCTTCAAGAATAATGTAGACTTTGTCACTGAAAAACTACATACTTTGGAGTGGAGAGAGTTAGCATTTTGATAGTGACATTGTTTCTTTTGGATTGATATTTCAATACAAGAAGTATCAAACTAGTGCATTAATCAAATGTAGGTACAAGGCTAGATTTATTTTCAACAGCAGGGATAAGCAAAATGTCTAATTTGTGACCATAATCAGAACAGAAATGGACTTCACTATGGAGGGATGGGGCCAGGGAAAAATCATGGAAATATCTTACGTGTTTGCTTTTGTATGTATTAGACAAATTTAGGATTTTACAAAACAAAAATATATAGTTATCTGATGTCTTATAAGAGTTTATTGCTTAGTTATGGTGACATGTGTACTGCTAAAGTGAAAGTGTTTAATATGAATTAGTATATGTCTCAATTTTAATGAAATTGACTCTAGATCACTGTTTATGCTTGCAATTTTAGTTTTACTATGGTAACTTAATTCTGTCACAAGAACTACTGTACTTTTAGTGTTGGAAATTAGTAGATTGTTTAATACTTGAAACATCGGTCCCTATCTCATCAGCACTATCAGTGTCACTCTCATCCATGAAAATGTGTTTGGGAATACATAAATTTGAGTACTAATTAGACATAATCTTAAGTCTTTTGGTAGCGGGGGTAGTGAATCAAGGAAGTTTCTGTACTTCAACTTCACCTTACTTACCTATCATTTTATTTTACTTTGAATTTGAATAGCTTTATATTTCTTGTAAGATTTTTCTTTTATCCATAAGTCAACTTCCATAAATGTCAAGAGAAGAGTCCCTTTTCTTCGAAGTAGTGAGAATCAAGGGGGGGGGGGGGTTTGATTGAAATTAATGATTAGTTTTCTGTGATCTGTGAAGCTGTTTTTTTTCTTTCCCCTTTGACCTTTAGGTAATTCCCAAATATATTAAAAGAGAATTTTTTAATTTATATTTTATTTTGTTAACTTATTTTAAAATTAATTCATCACTTACAGTGAGTGTACAAGTATCATAATTTATGATTTACAAGATATCATTTATGGTATATTATTATATAGTACATTGTTCTGTATGACCATACCCCTGCTCTACCTCACCTCCCCCCCAACCCTCCCCAAAAAGGATTGCTAATTCTAGTTTTCAAAGATGGAGAGGAACGAAAAGTTAAAAACTGTACTTTTGGGGAGTGTTTTAGGAATGTCTGTTGTAGTACGCTAGGCAAATACTAAATCCATAATGCAGAAGTTGGGAAAGCATCCTCACTGTTTGCATTGTCATCAAACTTGTTGGATATGTTTCAAATCACAGCCCTGGTCATTTTGCCTGAAGTACATTTAATAGGGAATTATTCTGATGATGACCCGTTTTTATTGTAATCATCTTTCTAGGCTTGGACCTTTCAGGTAAGCACTGGTTGGGTTTTCAAAATGTCTTTTCTTAAGATTACAAAATGTATAGTTTTTGCCTACATTGGTGATTTTTGGCAGAAATTAAAAATATTTCCTATTCTTAGAGCAAGCAGAGGGTAGGGTAGGGTAGGGTGGGGTGGGGTAGAGTAGGGGTAGAGTAGGGGTGGTAGGGGAGGGGTAGGGGAGGGGAGGGTAAATCTACTCCGGAACTAAGAAGAGCTTAATTTTGGGGATTCTTTTAATAGCAATTTTGAGACGATACTTCCCTTTCAGTTTAGTTTGAGCAGTACCTTGTGTGGTACAAGGCTAATCTAATTCTAGTTCCTAATTAAACACCTGAAAAAAAAATTCAAAAACTATGAGTTGTAGAAACCATGAGTCTTGGTCAGGCATGGTGGCGCATGCCTGTAAGCGGCAGCCTAGGAAGCCACGTCCGGGGCCAGGGATCGCAGTTTGAGTCCCGCTGGGGGCATGTAGTGAGACCTAGTTCCAAAAAAATATAGCTGGGAGTGGTAGTGCGTACCTGTAATTCCAGGTACCTGGAAAGCTGAGGCTGGGGATTGCTTGAGTCTGTGGTACCCCGGGCAACGTGAACCCGTGGTTCCACAGGCATAAAATAGCGAGACCTAGTCTCAAAAAAAAAAAATACCATGAGTCATTATGAAACTATAAAAGTTTTTACTGAATCACTTCAACAATGGAATAGTGCGAAGATCTGAAATTTTATCTCCCATCTTACTACTAAGTTCTGTATCTGTGAAGTACTGCTATGTGACTATACAGTTATATTTTGTCATTGTTAAAGCTCTATTTCTTTTCTGATGTTTGCCTTGAAATAATTTAAATTAACTGCATTGACTGCTTTGAATAAGATATTAACATGACTAATAAAGAGCTGTATTTTAGTTCTCTCACAACCAAATAGAATTATGCCCATAAAAAAAAAAATCCTGTTTCCTCCCCCCCCTCCCCCCAGACTACATTTTAAACCTTTGTGGTCTAGTAGTATAGTAATTCAGTATTTCATCAAGTAAACTTTACATTCGTATTTTTTTAAACTTTACATTTGAACCTGATGACTTACTTAACTATATATGTAATAATTTTCCTCTTTTTCCAACCAGTCATTTAAAAAACAAGCAGAATTTATATTCTTATTGGAAATAAGCCATAAAGGTGAATTATATAATCACCAAACTTGCAAAAACTGTTGCTTGATGTTTGTTTATGATTAGGAAAATGAAGTTATAGACCATATAGGAGAATAATTTGTTCCCTGAACAAATATAGTGCTAAAGAGCACTAGAATACCCACAACAAACCAAGCTTAGATTTATGTTGCAACCTGTCTTTATCAGTTTCTGCTTTCATTAAATGTTTGTGAAACAGGATTTTCTTTAGAAAACCAGTGTCTATATATACTTAAAGGTTTCTATTTTAGTTGTTTCTACAGAGCATCCTTTTGAAAATTACATGATATCAGATTTAGCATCCAGTGCATATATTTTAAGTTTTCAAATTATGCAAGGAAATAATAAGCTTCTTTTGTGCTTAAAAATAGGCCATATTTAGTTCTTAGTAAATGGAATCTTTCTTGACTAGTGTTTTTCAAATAGTTAAAAATTTCATGTAAAGTAGGAAGAAAATTTAGCATCTGCATTAGGATCATTTTTTCCTATATCCTATTAGCTAATTCCAAGATTATTTAATATTGTATCCACCCATTTCATTTGGCTGCAACCTTTGCTCTCATGAAAGTAAGAATTGCTATGCATGTGTGCTTTGGCACAGCATGAAGGCACCCTTAATAATATTGCCATTGTCTTTCTAAACAGCTTGCAATTATGACTACAAATAAAAGGGTGCTACAGGAGGGCATGGTAGATAATGGTTCTTTTTTCAGCTTAGTGTTTAACAAATCTGCTTTGTACTATAAGCCTTTTGTGTTCATTGGACTGTCTACTCTATTTTCTGTATATTGTTGTTAGTTAACTAATGTATTTGCATATTTGTCATGTCTGTTGTTGACGCTGAATTCTTTTCATGGAGGCAAGTAAACCAAAAAGTGTGGTATGATTTGAATAGCTTTACTTCTAGTGTCATTTCCTCCTACTTGCATGTTTAGATACTTAAATTATTTTGTGTGACTCTTTTCCTTCGGGTGTTTACTTTTGTCTGCTTTAGAAATTTGGGAATGACCTTTGGTTTTAATCCTTTCCTTTTTCAGTATGCAGTAATACTATCTAATAATTTCTTTTTAAGCAGGGCATTTCTGTGGAAAGAAATTCCTGATATTTTTAACGACCCCTGTAGATTGCTTTGAGATTCTGTACTGACCACAAAGAAAGGATGTATTATCCTTTATTTTATTTTAAATAACTTCATCGAGTGTGTAGGAGGAGGCAGTAAGTATCCATAGTGCAGAAATCTGAAGAATGTCCTCACTGCATTAGGAGGTTGTCTGAAACATAAATTCCTTATCTATCCCTTTAAGAGATAGAAGTCTTTCTTGGTTGTGGGTGCGGTCTGGTAATATGACAGTGGGTGTGATCATACACCTCTGAATCAAACAGTTTTGTAAACTTACTACAATAAAAAATAATTTTAAAAAAATGAGAGGGGGGTCAACACTTTAATGATCTTTATGGTAATCTCATATGATTATTAACAGTTATTCCTGTTTTACTGATTCTGAAATGGAGAACAGAAAAATCTTGCATTTGAAGTGATTTATTTCTATGGTCAATTTGTCTATTCGGAGAGCTTTTTGACAGCATGAGATACTGAATGTATTCAATCACAATCTGATAATACCTAATGTAATATTAGAAGCAAGAATAATGTCTTTGATTTCTGATGAAATTGATACTTCCCTTACTGTTAAAAAAGGTACTTTAACATGACTTTTTTAATTTGATTTTCACATTGAAGTTTTTCTATATTTTCACCTTAATTTTTCAATGATGAAACTAAGTTGCAAATTGAAAGTATTTTGCTCTTGACCTGTACCCAAAGTGTTGCTAGATGTGAAGTTCAGATTTTTCCAAACTATCAACAGAATTTAGTGATTTGGATCAACATTTCAGTCAAGCAGTTATCAGCAGTGCCTCTGTAAGTGAAGGAGTTAAAATGAGCAGTATCTAAATGTCACTTTGAAACAAGGCGACCAGAAAAAGACTTTTTGACCTTGGCTTTAACACATACAGGCCTGCTTCTCTCTACAAAGCAAACTACAAACAGTTCCTTAGCAATTGCCTTTACCTTTAACTGAATACACCTATCTGCCTGCTTCTCTCCCTAGGAAGCAGTTACATTACATTTTCACTGATCACCTATACCATTGATATGCAAAAGCCAGCCAGCTGCTCTCTGCTTTCAGCTCCAAAAACTGCAGAAGGAAAAAACTTAAAAACACAGTTTAAACTCTTGTGGGTTCTTTCCACAATCCCCAGCCTTCTCAACCAAAATACCAAACCAATGCAAGACTATCAGTGCAGACTAATTTATTTCTAACAGTGATTTCCTAATTATCCTAATAACTACAAAAGAAACATGTAAGGAATATTCCGATTACTTTAACATTGTCCAAAACCCTTCTCAGCATTGTCCAAAGTCCTTTCCCAGATTGCCCAAAAATCCTGTCTCTCAGTCCTGATCATTTCACCAGTGTCAGCCAGTCAGAGTTCTTCTCCACGTGTTTGAAGACATCTTTCTTAGGTGCGCTCCTTTGGCGTGCTCCTCCTTGTCTTCCACGCTGTCTTCTCCTTGTCGTCTTCAGGTAGCAGGAACTTCATGGTACTGGACCCAGCCAAGTTCATTTTCTTTTCAGGCCTAACTTTTGCATGGCCTCTTCCAGACACCAGTCAAACTCAGCAAAGCAAACTCCAACACGGAGTTCAAATCTGCAAACCTCTTAACCGCCTTTAGCACACATGTGGCTAGCCCAGGTCAGCCAAGGGCTGCAGGCCTCCAGTGGCCACATGGCCAAGCTCACATCATTCACATCTCCATCTTACAAATTGGCTGAAACCAAATCACTCTCCTTCATGAATCTCTCTATCCGACCTACATATTGGACCCGATCCTTCTCTTTGTTTTCACACCCTATATATACCCTGATTTTCCATCTTCTAGGAACCACACCTGGATCATTTCACTTCTTCCCCCCTGCATCTCCCTGAAGGGAAATTCCAACTAAGATCATTCTCACATTTTAGCATACCTATCCTTGAAATCTGCAATCTTAAACAGGAGACAAGGGTAGGGGGGGAATAGCATACCGTATCAATTTTTCCTTCGTTTGTTCATTCGTTCGTTTATGACCAGGTCTCTATTTTGCCCAGGGAACTGCAGGCTCATGTTGTACGGGGTACCATGGACTCAAGTGATCCCCAGCCTCAGCTTCCCACGTAGCTGGGATTACAGGTGCCTGCCACCACACCCAGCTATTTTTGAGACTAGGTCTTGCTATGTTGCCCTGGGTGGGTCTTGAACCCATGAACTCAAGTGATTCCTAGTCTCAGCTATGTTCTAGGCTGTGCTTAAAGGCATGCACCACTGTGCCTGGCTTCTAAATGTCACTTTAAATGTTCCAGAATGATACTTTAATTCCGTAGAGGTTAGGGGTTCAGGAACTTAAATGAGAAAAAAGTTTAGGTGCTTGTTTTAAAATTAAGTGACAAAACAGGCAAAGCAGGGAATTTAACTAAACTTCCTTTAAACCCAGCCAGTCATCAGATTTGTCTCAGCCCACATGAGCAGTTGGAAGACTGCACTGATCTTAAGAAAATGCAAGAACAGATTTACTCATTAAAAAGACAAAATGGACAAGTAACTGAGCGTACTGAGCTCTTTGATTATTTTACCAATCAGTTGAGTCTCTAGTCCAAAAAAATTGCACATTTGTTGTTAGCCATGTGTGTGTCCACAAAATGTCAGCTGTGCCATCTTCAAACTAGATGAAGAAACTGATGGTGTTGTCAGTTCTTTTCCAAAGGCACAGCTATTCACTTCAGACAAAGAATCCAAGATGGCATCATCAATCCTTCTTCAAAAGGCACAGCTCCGGCTTTCTTTCAGCTTCAACTCTAAAGTGGCCTGCAACCAGCAAGATTCACATGATACAACAGCAACCACTTCAGACCTCTCACAATGAAAGTAGCAACACTCCAAGTTCTCTTCAGGTCTCCAGGCATTTCCCATACTTCACAGTTTCAAAGTTAAATCAAGTTTTCAAGTATCATGTTTCCAGTTCAGCTTACTAAACAGGTCACAAGTTTCTGCAGCCAGGCTTCTCACCCTCCCAGGCTGGGGATGGAAGCCCACAGTGTGGCTTTCTTCCCTGCTCTGCTGCTACACATGGCAGCGGCAGCCCTGAGGCCCCCAGCCTCCCTGCTGCTCTTCTGCTCTCTCCTTCTACCTTTTTCTCTCTCTCCTCCTTAGATCCTCTCACTTCTATTCCTCCTGCAAGAAGGCTTGACTTCCCCTCTCCAAGTCTCTGCCCACCAGGTCACAATGGCTGCAATTCTAATGCACCATTACCATGCTTGATCCATGGCCCCCCAATTTCACCACGTACCCCTATCAGTTTTCCCTAATTTCTAACTGTAGTTGAACATTTCCCTCAAACCAGAGCAAATTAGTAGCCCTTGTATCTCTGTCATCAAAAGAAGTCATAATTTTTTTGCCAACAGTGCAGTTGTTGCAGATATTTTTAATATATTCTTTTCGTGGGTCTTGTTTTAGAAATTACGATAGTTAATTTTTGCTTTGAAGATATTTTAAGAAAAAGACATTTGAGAATTGATAGCAGGCTAGAGTACCCCTTTCTTGGTGACATGTGGTTGGAGCTGTGGCATGTTTGCTTTGGGCCTTCGTTCCTGAAGAGAGGGGAAGCGTGCGAGAGATTGTGATCTGGAACCGAGGGGAAGAATGAAAGGAGTGCTGGGTGAAGGAAGCAGCCGCAGGCGGGCTGCCTGCCCTGCCCAGGGAGCAGCAGTGGGTTGCAGTGGGGTAGGGGATGAGGACCTTCTGGTGTGAATGTCAGTGGCCTGGGGCAGCTGGGAGCCCAAACTTGGGGTCTCTGTAAGCGGACTGCATTTGTAAAGGAGTTCAACAAACTCTGGAACCGGACTTTATGTTGAATCCTGTTTTACTTAGCTTGGTTTAAAATCTCCACTGCTTGGTGCTTGGTATGGAGTTTCCAGTACCCGGAGTTGGGATGGACTCTGACAGAAAAGCAAAAGCACCATCTTTTTCCCCCCCCAGACCTCATGGCTGGAGGTCTGCACGTGCAACTTGGAACTAAGTGACTGACTGGACCATGTGGTGAGGAAACCAATGTTCCCCGTAGTCCTGGGGACTCTCTGTTTACTTGGTTACTTTGTTGTAAATAAATTTAGTTCAGTCATTAAAAAAAAACTTGGTCTGGCTTTAAAACTGCAAGGAGAGCTGTGATGGGAGAAGAGCCTTGAGGGTAAGCTAGTGGCAGCTTTAAAAGGTAAAGTTTTGTTTTCTTTGGTTTGGAGAAAAAAAGTTTACCTTGAGGCTTATTATTGTCCTCTCTTCACATGATATTAAAATGGTTTTTGCGGACTGCCAAGAGTTTATAGCATACAAGAAGGTTAAAAACCTCTGAACTGCATGACTGTGAGATGTAAAAGTGAAATTGGGTGGAAACAGGGAGCTAAACTAAGAGAGAAGCTGGTAACTAAACCTGGCCTTCCTAGCTCTTCCCACCTGCACAGCCCAGTCAGAAGACAAATGAGGTTAAGGAAAAACAAAACAGAATTTACTTACAAAAGGAGAAGCAAGAGTCACTGTGACTCTCTAGCTTTCTCTGATTATTGTTTAGTCTCAGCCCTAAACATGTGTTTCAAGACCACATGTCCGAAAACGGTGCCTGCCTTTCTCCCCAAGCCTGAAGCGGGAGTTTTAAACAAAAGAACATGTGGGGCAAAGATAGTGTTCTCTTACAGTTTCTGGACATTTCAAATGAAGCACAAGACTGAAAATGGCGACCACCTCTCCAAACCTGAAGCAGGTATCCAACACAAGGTCTAGTTTTCCAGCAAGCCGTTTTCTTGTCTGAGATGCAAGATTTCCAAGTCTTTTCCAGGTTCCAAACTTTTCCCGAGCTTTCCAAGTAACTTCTCCAGCATGCCATCCTCTCATCAGAGGCCCAAATTCTAGTTCCAAGTTCTAAGCAAAGGCCCACATTTGCATTTGGTCAAATGCTGCCCAGGCCAGAAGACTTCTCCCCTTCTGTGCCCAGACTGCAGCCCATACCTACAGCCTCACAGCCTCAATCATGCTCCCTTCCTGCTCAGGCAGGTCCTGTTTATCATCTCTTGCCAGACTTCTCCCACCATGCCCTTAACCACTTTCCCAAGGAAAATGGTGTCCTTTTAATTTGCTGCATCACCAGTATCAGAAGACCTTTCTGCACATTGCTGCTTTATTTGGGGCCAGGATGGGAGGAAGGGTGGGTTAGTATAAAGGGGGATGTCTCTATGTAGCTGTCTCAGGTTTCCAAAATGATGGACTGTGATTATGTGTCTTGCCAATAATACTGGTTTGGATAGATCAATGCAGAAATGATGATGATAGAAATAAATTTATGATTCCCTCTACTTTTGAGCATTCTTTTTTGTATTATTAAGTTTCTAAGTAATTGTTCCATGTGAGGGATGTAGGAAAAGACCTCTTATGTTAGGTTATCTGTTGTTGATTTTCCAAGCAGGAGGAACAGCTTGCCAAGAACAAAAGTTACCCACATAACACATGGACAGAGTAAGATATTTCTGGAAGGCTGTTATCATAAGACAAATTTAAGGTAGTTGCTGCTGAATTTTGTGTTGTGTATGTTGCATGTTTTCTTTTTTGCTCGCTTGACCCCTTGTACTTTATGTATTAATTGGTTATGAGGAGGAAATGGTAATAATTTCTTCATACTAGTATTTTGGAATAAGTAATAACTTACCGGAACACAAAGACCACTGGAGTTCTGTCCTGCAGTGAGTTTGTTATTCCATTTGTAATGCATTTATCTTTAGGTTGGGTAGAGTGGGATTTGCATTCCAGAAGTAACAATGAGTTTCCAGATCCTTATCAAGTATGAGGAGTGACTGTTTTTAATAGTGATAATGAGGCAGCTATTCCCAGGAGGAGATTTAGTCACTGGCAGAATTGTCAGAACCCTGAAATAGTTTGGGAAAACTCAGGATGGAAAAAGCAAGCTATTTAAAAAACAAAACAACCTTAAAGCTTCTTTTTTTTGTGGGAGAAAAATGGGGATGGGTGGAGGTGACCAGAAACCAGATGATTTTCCCTGAAGTTTGATGCTATACAGAAACCAAAAGAGATAAGAATTATTTACCTAAAAAATCCTGGTGTGAACATGTGTGTTTTTTTCTTTTTTAGTAGAGATTAGGTCTTGTAATGTTGCTCAGGGCTGTCTTGAACCTGCGGACTCAAGTGATTCCTAGTCTCAGCCTCCCAGTAGCTTGGATTATAGGCGCGTGCCACCGAGCCGAGCTAACATAAGGTTTTGAGTATGCTAAGATATAATTGGTCAACAGTCAATTTGAAACTATGTTTTCTGTGTACACTGGCAGAATTTAATTTGACTTTGCGGGGGGGGGGGGGGTCGGGGTCAGGGGGTCTGTCTGGTAGAAGCTTGTTTTGGTTGCCCAGTTAAGAGAAAAATTTGAGTAGCTTTTTATTCTGATGTCATTTTCACTGGCATTAGGGGTATGTGTCAGGAGTGTTATGATCCTCCAGGCTGCATTACCATGTCAGGGTTACTAGTTAATAATCAAGACAAAATAATCTGTCTTGGAATTTGGTAAAATTAAGAATTCTAGACCAGGCCTTCACATATGTCTGCCCCACCTCAATTTTAAATGGAAAGGGGATCTTTTTAAGATTAGAATTTTTTCATGGCTGATTCCCTGCCAACACAACAAACTGTAAGATCTTGTTTTGTTTTCCTTAAATTCAGAAATGTTTCTATATCAAGTCCAAAGGAATCAACTCACTCTTAAGACAGTAAGTGAAAACATGTGTAGCCACCTTGGTTGAACCACAACTGCCTACAGATTGGCTCTGTACTGAGCAGATTCCTTCTTAAATATCCAATATTAACCATCACTATGTCATCATCCAATTGGAGGTGAACAGAGGGTGTTCAGAGCAGCACTTGCTTATGTAAACTGTGTTTATTTTCAGATTCAGAGATGAGGGCTAATGCAGAGAAAGTAGACTGATGCAGAGAGATCTGATCAGCTGTTTTCCCATCCCAAAGGTAGGATTCAACTTACATCCTATGGTGACAGATGAGTTTGGTTAAAATAGAAAATGTAATTATTTGTTCTAGACACACCATAGGGTAATTTTCTAAAACCACTGTCCAAAGGAAAATGTATGTTTGTACTTAGAGGATCAGAGGATTGTTATCTCTGGCAGATACAAAGATACAATCTCTGTGTGAGAAATGAAAAAAACTAGAAGGGTTTTATCTTAGAGAAATTTTTTTTTCTCCTTTTTTACTGTTTGTTGACATGTGGCTCTGGTTTTTCTGGATGTGGCTGCAGCAACATGATGATATGGAATAATGGTGGCCAAATTATTTAAGTTTCCTTTCAGGAACTTCCAGCACTTCAGGTATTCAGTTAGCTTATATTCCTGAAAATGTGTTTTCCTCAGGGTTGATTACACACTATTTTTTTTGCAGTCTTTATCCTGAGACTTACTTTCACCAACATCTGGGGGGTATAATTTGCCTTTTTGTAATGGCTTGCTTTCTTTTTATTTTTATTTTCCTAGTCTCGTGTTTTCCTTTCTGTTTTTTATATAAGCTTTTATTTTAAAATAAAAAATAAAATAAAAGTTTATATAAAGAAAAAATCTCAGGAGCTGACTGAGAAAGGGTCATGGAATTAAATTTTAAGACTTTGGATGACTGAAAATATCTTATTCTTGTCTTATTCTTAATTTATTATTTGGCTAGGTAAGAAATCCTAGCTTGAAATTTTTCCTTTGAAATTTAAAGGCATGGCTTCATAGCTTTTTATATTCTTCCGTGCTTACTTTATTGAAAGCTGGCACTAAGGGAATGAGGACATCAGGGCTGGCAAGAAACAAGTTTATTGGTATTGGTACTGACTCAGTGGACACACATCTCAAGGTTGAGTACTCCTACTAGGAAGTAAAGGGTGTTCCTGGTGGTAATACATGGCCTGATGTGACAGAATATAGAATGAGGAAGGTTCAAAGAGAATCTGGGCTGCGTACCAGTAAACTGAGTAATGGGTTGTGTATTTAGACCTTCTAGGCTGCATTTCTTAGGTCATTGCTTCTGTGTATTTCAGGTTATCATATTTCACTATTGCTATTGAAGCACAAGTCCATTAGGTTCTTTATTTGGCCAGCTCTTTTTGTTGCAACTCAGTGTTTGAAATTGCACAGTAATGTCTCTTAATGGAAATGCATTTATTTACTTCTTAGAGCATTAAACATTATTGTGGCTCAAGACAGTTATAGCTATGGCTGTAAAGGAGTAATGTTTGATCAAGTTCTACTTGACACTGAACATGTGGAATAGATTAGGTGTCTAAGTGAATCTTCTTGTGAAGAGTGGTGAAGGTAATAACTTTCTGAAAAAGATTCCATTTTCAGGAATATCCAATGACTAAATAATATTAAGAGTTTCTACAAAAAGGACTCTGGCAACTACGGCTTATTGTTCCTCTTTCCAATCTTTTGTGTTTAGAGAATGAGATCTAGCTGATCCAGGAGGTTCAAAGTGTATCTACTGGTGGCTTTTTGTTGTCTTTAAATGCTCTGTAATGTCTGGTGGAGTCCTGCCTAGGAGGACAGATTTTTTTTTTTTTCTCAGAATGGGTGGACAGTTAGGCCAGATTTCTCCCATTAAATGATATACTTAGGCCGGACATCTTATATAAAGTCTGAAAACACTTATTTTGTGTTTTGAATTTTATTCATATAAAAAAGCCAAGATTACAACTATTATGTTGAACCACATATGAAACAAATAGGGAGAGTTATGGTGTTGTGATAGATTTGGAGAGAATTGTGGTAGGTTTAAAAACCTCACCCAGAAAGTTGATTTTTGTCAAAGTGATGATGATTTTCTGACCAGAAACCTCAGAGGAACCCTTTTCTCCCCAGTCCTAGATGACAAAGCATTTAGCGCAAGCTAGTAGTATAACCAGGAGCTGCTACAATATCCTCACATTTTTTAAATAAACTAAACAAAAATAGCATGAATATTTTGTCAAACTTAGCAGCAGGTAACCCTTTTTTTAAAGTTTCCTTTTACTTATACAGAGTGAAAGACTCACTTTTGAAAATAAGTTTTAAGGGTGAAAAAGTTAAAAAAATTTTTAGGTATGGTCATGGTTTTTATTAAAACTTAAAGACTGGTATACTGTTGAAAATAGCAGATGACTGTGATAAAATGGGAACATGTCAACTGTGAAAAGAAACCAATGCAGATTAAGTCATAATTTAAAATTAATAAAAATAAAAGTGAGAATAAAAAGCTGAAGAAGAGACATGCTGGACTATATTTTTACATGTAGAGCTGTGTATGTATCATTGCTGAACATTGGAATAGATATTCCAAAACAAAGGTTTTCAGATTGCTTTTCAGATTGATCACATACAAAACAAATGTGTTGTGCATGTGTGACCAACATTCTAGATGGTAAGAGAAAATTCCATTAAAGTAGCCAGGCATCTACCTTTTATTAAGCTATCTTTGAATTGTTGAATTTTTTTTTAATCAGAAATCTTAGTGAATATTCATCCTAATAAGAATTTATTGACATGGAACCTTTTCTTTGAACTGCTAATATTCTTTTTTTTTTCCTGAAAAAAACCAATTTAAAATCTTCTTATTCAGAGTCAAGAAACATATACTCCTTTACATGTTTATAAATATACTCTATAATTGGTTCTATTCCTCCCACATTAGTCATGAAGAAAAACAAAGCTATGGAATGCTTTCAGTTTTCAATGAAGTGACAGATTATCTGTTTATAGGCTGCTTATCACCATAGTAACAGGTAACAACGAGACAACTCATTCTTGAAGTGGTTTAGGATCAGTCCATTGCTTTGCAGTGAACCTAAGGAAGTCCAAAGACATTTTGTAGATTAGACAGTAGGCCTGCCCAAGGTATGAATAAACATCTTCAGTGTAAGTAAAGTCTATAGCTGAGTTTGTAGAAGTAAAATTCCCTGAATTGATATTCACATTATAAATTCTTAAAAACAAATCCAGATGGGCTTTACATTCTACCTGAGAATAATCAAATAGCCTCCTGTTGAGATTTACTAATAAACCCAGTGCTCATCGCCTCCCCTAACTGCTCATAGCCGCATTGAAGACAATCCATAGAGAAGGTTTGGGAAACTTGAGAATCAAATGAAACAATAGTAAAAATTTATTTTTAGATTTAAATCTAATTGTCTAGATAGAGGCCAGAGGCTATTTTTGGTTTAAGTTCGTTATGGTTAGATTTTGAAGTGCCTTTTCGTAGTGCTTTCTATAGAATTTTGTTTAGTACCTAATTAGAAATTTTCCTTAAAGTTGTGCTTATATCTGAGATCTAGGGGAAGGGTGGAATGGGGAGAGAAAACTAGTTCAGTTTTTGAGTTATGTTGCCTGAACTAGATTTTCAAGTAGCTAGTAAATACAGAAGACAATCAATCTTTTAGTTTATGAATAGAATTGAAGAGTTTGGGGAAATCAAAATATAATTCATTTTGTGCTGGTCAGTTTTCTTTATGGATAATGATGGCCAGAAAAAGCTATATAAGTTTAATTAATGTCAGGAAAACAAGAGCATTTGAGATACAGGATAAAATCTCTGGTTCAGGCCTCCTAAAACGATTGGTATAGAACATAGTTCAGGCCTCCTAAAACGATTGGTATAGTTTTTATCAATATTTACTGTGTAAAACAAAGTGTTCTAGCATGGGAAACAGTGAACAAAACCAAGTCTCTTGGAGCTGATGTAAGTATAGCATTTCAATAGTACTTTATGGGAATAGATAGGGAGTCCCTCTTTGAGAAGATGGCATTTAAGTAGAAATGAGAAAGAAGCCAAAGCGGTAAATATCTGGGGGAGAAGCAGAGGAAACAAATACCAAGACTCTGAGGTGGGAGTGTGCTCTATTTATTTGAGGAAGAGAAAGAAGGCTAGTCAGAAGCAGCAAAGAGAGATGAATGGGAAATGAGAAATAGTGTGGAGGCCCTCTGAGGAAGGAAACCATTGAAGGGTGTGGCACAGTAAATAATATGATGGAACTTCCTTTTTTACTTAGAGGATCACTTTGTTGAGTTTGCAAGTAGGCAAGATGAAGAGTTAGAGTAGATTTAAGGGAATTAATGCAGGTAAGAAATGACGGCACAAAGTACTAGCAGTGAAAATGGCTAATGGTAGTTGGATTCTGAATGTATTTTTAAGGTAAAGCCAGTGGAATTTGCTAATGTGGTTTGTGAGAGAAAAAAGGTCAGCATGAGTCAAATGTTTTTGACTTTAACAATTGGAAAAGTAGGGGTTTTGTTTACTAAAATGAAGATAATTTAGGGACCATCATGGAATATGCACTGGAAGTCAGGATTTTGATTTGAATATGTCAAGTTTAAGATGGTTATCAAACATTCATGTAGGGATTTTTATTAGTTTGTAAACTTGGAGTCTTGCTTGGTGCAGCATGTAGATTGTATTTAAAGTGATTAGACTTGTGTCAGAACAGTGCTTAAGGTGCTAGTTCCCAAGCTGAGGAGCTCTGAGGCATTTCAACAAACTCAGACATTGCTACGGGATACTTAAAACATTTTCAGGAAGCCGGGCACGGTGGTTTGTGCCTGTAAGCTTCAGCCTATGAAGTGGCCTGGGCTAGGGATCGCGTTTCGAGTCCCGCCTGGGGCCCATAGTGAGACCTGCTTACAAAAAAAATAGCTGGGCGTGGTGGCTCGTGCCTGTAATCCCTGCTACCTGGGAAGCTGAGGCTGGGGATTGCCTGAGTCCGTGGTATCCCGGGCAACGTGAGCCTGCGGTTCCACAGGCAAAAATAGCGAGACCTAGTCTCAAAAAAAAAAACACATTTTCAGGAAGACAATATAGATGGTGTATATGCTTGACTTAAAAAAAAAAAATGATATTGGAAATGGGTGTATTTTGCCTATTCTCATGGAGCTAGGATTAGCTGGGTGCAGCTTTATATGTGTAACCTTGGATTTCTCACAGGAGAAAGTGTATATGTGGTAACCAAAAAAAATTTAGATTTTACTCAGATTATTCCCCAACATGTCTGTCAGTCCCATATAGCAGAACTGACTGTAGTTATTACAAGTGCCTGGAACTGGGGTTAGAAATCTACCCTGTCAGCTAGGGAATCACTTCCTAGAGACCCAGGAAAAACACTGATATTTCCACGAATATCTTTAAAAAGCAATTTATTTGAAAACAATCTATGTATTTTTAATTCTTTTACTAATCTATTACCCCATTCTTAAGCCTTAAAAAGGTTTAAATTTATTTTATTGGCAAGAGTGAATGAATGGGTAGGTTCCTATATTTTTATTTTTTATTTCATTTAATTTTTAATTTATACCTCCTTCCCCACTACTATGCTTTATATCTCCTTGTCCCCTTTAAACTTTCTTCCCCTTAACCTCAGATTCCTCATGGTATTTATTAATGGCCACTGCTTTTTTTTTAAGTATTTTGTGATATTGATTTGTTTGCTATAACTGTCCAGTATTTTTTTTTTAATGTCCTGACTTGCTTTGACTACACATAATCTCTCAAACTCCTCCATTTTGTTGAAAATGGCTTTATCTCATCCTGTCGAATGGCTGAATAGCACTCCTTGTGTGGATGTACCACATTTTCTTGAATTGGTGTTCTACTGATGGACATTTTAGACTGCTGCCATGTTCTACCTTTTGTAAATAATGCTGTTGTGAACACAATGGAACATAAGGGCTTTTTTGTGTTGACGGTTTCATATTCTTTGGAATGCTGCCCCAAAGTGGGATTATTGGGTTGTGTATGGTATATCCATATTTAGTTTTATAAGGTTTATCCAGATTGCTTTCCATAATTGCACCAATTTACATTCCCACTAACATTTTAATAGTTTCGTCCCCCCCCATCATTTTCTGCATTTGTTGATCTTTTTAATATGTACCATTTTCACTTGTCTAAGATAAAATATCTTATTGTGGTTTGAACATCCATTTCTCATTGGAAGTGATGACAATTTCTTTTTTTTAAAAGTATGTCTTCTGGTAAGTAGGCTCCTTTAAGGAGGAGGATCTTAGAAACAAGAATTTTAAACCATGTTTGTTCTGCCTATAGGAGAGAAAGGGTGGTGGTGGAGGGAGATAAATCTTCTCATTTTGAGTAAGAACTTTGGTTCTTATGGGAAGGTATGTCAATTTTGAATGAAAAACTTCATTAGGACTCATAACTTGGTTAAAATTCTTCTTAAATTCATTCTTCTTTGTTTTCTTTATGTTTAAAGAACCCAGACCTTCAGATTTAATAACTTAAAACCATTTCCTGATACTGAAATTTTGGTCCCCATTATAAATGGATAAATTGACCCTAGTTTATGGTACAAGTTAGCCTTTGGTACCTTCATGACTCAGTGCAGTGACAGAAGTGGGGTTCTGCATCAGGCATCAGGCAAGGTGTTCCTTTAATGATGAATTTAATTCTTGTAATTCCAAGAAGGCTGTCCTCTTTAGTAAGCCAGATACATACCACATGGTGTTTTGTTTTACGCATGTAGCAATAACAGGATAGGATGATCTTGAAGGTTCCTTTACCAAGTTTCATGGTTCTTGGTTTTTCTGAAGACTTACCTTTCTAGTTAGTATTATTTTGAAGTCATAGAATTTTCTTTGTTTCTGGGGTTTTAAAGAAATTGACAAAGTATAATGGTAAAATAGAATACCTGTGTACCTTCTTTTTTAAGGGGGCATTTTAGGATTAAAGTCTTTTTCATTAAAACTAAAAAGAAAATTCTACAGTCACCTGTTTTTTTGTTTTTATGGGTTTTTTTTTTTTTGAATAATGTTTTCCTGGTATAAAAAAGAGATTTCTTTTAAAGCCTTTTGATCCTTCTCATTTCCTCTATTCCTAGTTCCATGCTAGGGAAAAAATATTAATTTTAAATGACCTATCCATCTAAATTTAACTTTAGTATTGAAAACTTAGCAGACAGTACTACACACAGCAGAGAGTGACTTAAAGAATAATCTACTAATTTTTAACCTGATTCCTGGGTCTTTTTTTCTTTCCTAACATTATCTCAACCTCTTTAAATCTTTTTGGGGTTTCCATAAATGTTTTTCTAAAATCTGTGTCAAATATACTTAGTGTTTCAGAAATGACCCTTTATCAGCATTCACCAGGATCACATTCAGTTCCAAAAAGACCTTGCTTTTTGTACCATTACTTTTCTTTGTGTTACCCCATATTCTCATCCATGTAATCCGTGTTCTTATACATGTCAGCATTTGTCAGATAAATGAACACTTTCTAATGGACATTTAAAAAAAATTGTTTTGGGTTCATGAAATGATTGACTGTAGAATAGCTTTCTAAAATCTTATACCTAAATGTATTATGTGTGACATGCACACTCCTTGCTTTTCTGTCTATCGAGGCCTTTCTTGTAATGTATGCTTTATTAGTCTTCTTCCAATTAGAATGTGGATTTGATAAGAGCAGGAATTTTTATCCCTTGTTCAATGCTATATCCCCAGTCTCTGGGAGAGTTTTTGGTACAATGAATATTAACAGGCAGATTTAGTTGATAACTCCAAAAGGTTCAGATATATTTGATAGCTTTCAAATTGAGATTTCAATAGAAGGAGAAATTATTGCTTGAATATTCAAATTAGAGACCAGAAATTGTTGTATACTTGGCAGGTGGAACTTCTAGCACAGAACCACTGATGGGCCAATTGGAAATTGTTATATACTTGGGATAAGAAATACTAGAAAGTTCACCAACGTTAAAGATTGATGGAAATTCCTGAGGTTAAGAGACCTAATTTCCTGAAATTTGAGTGTAACTCTAGTATTGTAGATCTAATAAGGGTAGACCTAGACATCTTTGCTTCTTTGCGCTTTTAATCAAATCTCTGTGGTTTACACGTACAAGTATATCAACAGTTTTTCTTATGATGCTCTCATCTTTTCTTGTACTGAATAATTTCTGGTTAGGAGCAGTATTTTGTAAATTCAAGTAATATATGAATCTCATCCAAAGACAAAATTTATTGAGACCTTTCAGTGTAAATAGAATTAAAAATGTCTTATATTTTAATGTAGTTAAATATATATGAGCAGAAGTAGTAAGCCATGTATGTGTATAGATCTTATACATATTTTATAAAGTGAATGCATATTATAATGCTTATTTTGATACTAGTTTGAATAAAGTTTGAAAAAATAAATTAATGCATGCAATATAAATGCTGATGTGCAGATTTTCTTGCAAGCATTTTGATTATGCTCTGCTAACTCACCCTCGCTCTTTTCTGTATTTGAGCTTCTGCTGAAACCTTTATGCACACATTGTTTGCTTTTCATTTTACCTTCATTAAATCAGGGTTCAAGCACACTGTAGCATATTTGTAGGTCTTAAATATTTTCCAAGTGATTTCACAAACTGAAGAATGTCCTGTTTGATTATCGTTAGGTGTTTAATATGTCTCTTACCTGTGCATTCCACTCATAGTAGAAATAAGAATTTTAGTGAATGTTACTCTCCTTGAGGGCATTGTTTTGTGAAACACTGAAATGGTATTGTTTGAAGGGTCTGTTTATGTAAGTGAACCTAGGTCTAGCATTATATCCTCCCCAAGATCCCAGTAATGCAGGTTAGCTTCTGGTTTACTTTTGGGTAATGGTTAGTTACTTGCTTTACTTATCACCGTAAAAGGCTTTTTCCATACAAAACTCTCAGGTTGTCTTTTACTTTACTTTCTAGAACTGAAAGGGAAGTGTTAGTTAATAAAATATCAGTTTGAGTGTCAGTTCCTAAAGTAAGATTTATTGCAGAATGTTTTCATAAGGAAGAACTGGGTGTGCTTCCTTTATTTAAATCTTTTCTTTTTTTAACCTAAAATGTGGAGTGTTTTGAATTTTTAATTTATCAGAAAATATTGACCTTTGAAGTAATGGCTGTATTACTTACTGTAATATTGAGCAAGTTTTTGAACTTTTATCTCCTTTTTTGCGGACTGGGAAGTACAAAAACATTGAAGGGGTATAATGCACAGTTTGTGGTGACATGAACCACAAGGGGAGATAGCCATGCAGGGAGATTAGTAAGAAGGAATGGCTGGTGTAAAGACCCTAAGACAAAGGATTTTAGGAACTGACAGAAGGCCAAGATGAAATGCTTGTAACAGCACTTTGTAGACAGGAAACATTCCTTACAGCTTAGGTGCTGTTATATTTAGGAAGCTGTGTTTGTTCTTACTCTTTTTTTTTTTTTTTTTTGAGACTAGGTCTTGCTATTTTTGCCTGTGGAACCCGTAGCCTCTCGTTGCCCAGGGTACCACAGACTCAAGCAATCCCCAGCCTCAGCTTCCCAGGTAGCTGGGATTACAGACATGTGCCACCACCCCCAGCTATTTTTTGGAACTAGGTCTCGCTACGGACCCCAGGCGAGACTCAAACCGCGATCCTTAGCTTCGGCCGCTTCATAGGCTGAAGCTTACAGGCATGAGCCACCATGCCTGGCTTCATACTCTATTTTTCTATTGGGCAATGGATTGTTAGTGGCAAGACCACCTTGTCTAGGGAGTAGGATTCTGCTATAATATAAGGATGGAAAGGAAGAGGGGTCTGTGAGTTATAAATGCCAAATTCCATTGGTCCGTGACTTAGGATTGCTGTCATTTTATTTGTACTAATAGTAGTTGTCTTTCTGTTAAGATTGGCAGTAGAAAAAAGAGAATAGGCTTATGACTAGAAAATTTGGGTGAGGAAACAAACTTAATCATGTTTCCATTCATTTAGTCACTTATTTTCTTATCCTCTTGACTTTGTTGTTTATTTTCTGTAATTTTACCATCTGTTAATTTAACACTAAAATATAACACTGATTATTAAGTTCTCTTTTGAGGTTTGGTTTGTTAACAATTGAAGTTCCTAAGGATTCTGGAGTGAACTCTGCTGCTTGTATATAATTCATTTAGAATCAGTGAAGTTAAGGTCTTTTATTGAATTTTATACTTCCCTTTCTTTAAAGTTAAATATACCTTTTACTTTCTTTAAATTTAAGTTACATGCATTTATGCAAGGTAGATAAAGGTATTAACTAGACACCCCCCTCAGGTTGTAGAAGCAGGGATTGAAAATCATAAATATTTAATTAAGAAATGGATTGATTGATCCTGACCACCGTTTTAAGTTCTTAGTTCTTTTTTTATTTGATTGCCAGTATGTTTGTCACCCTTTTTATCTTTTTGTGTTTTCTGATTTACTTCCTCTTCAATTTTTAGTGATGGGTGGGGAGTAGGCTAAGAAGAACTTTGTTGGTGCCCGGTGTCTGAACCAGGAAGGAGTGATGTTTCTAACTGGCTGTGGGTTATCTGTAAATAAGTTTAATTATACATCAATACCAGAATAGTATCTATGTATATTCTGTATTGTCACTGTAGCACAGCCTTATACTGTAGTAATGTCATCTGTCCTCAGCCTTCTGTTCCAAAGCGTCACACGTAATTCAGTTTTGTTTTTGTTTTTTCTGAGGCTAGGTCTTGCTGCTTCTGCCTGTGGAACCACAGGCTCATGTTGCCCAGGGTACCACAGACTCAAGCGATCCCCAGCCTCATCTTCCCAGGTAGCTGGGATTACAGGCGCACGCCACCACGCCCAGCTGTATTTTTTGGAACTAGGTCTCGCTACGGGCCCCAGGTGGGACTTGAACCGCGGTCCCTAGCCCCAGCTGCTTCATGGGCTGAAGCTTACAAGCACGAGCCACCATGCCCGGCCTTTAATTCAGTTTTTGAGGTTGCAGAGTTTCTCTTAGGTCTCTGGGTAGATCTGAGTTTTTGTGTTGGCACACAAAAAGTGTGCCAACAATAAAATTGTTTCAAATGGTGTCTGCTTCTGTTGACTTGGTTCAATCTATTAGAAACTTTCAGATTTGGAAGTGAATGAAAGGCTAAGTGATCAATGTATGTTTTTCATATTTGCCATGAGGGCAGGAATTCCATTGGTTTGTTCTTGCTGACGCTCCAGGGCCTAACTCAATGCCTGCTATCTAAGAGGGTGTTGAATATTTGATAAACAAATAGGTTAATTTAATATCAGAACTCAAGGCATCCAATATTGGAACTAGGGTTCTGCTTACTTCAGGCTTTCTAGTCTTCAAATATGGCATTAAGAATAAGCTTTCCAAGGAATACTTCATCCATGTGTTACTCATTTGCTAACTTCCTCATTGCACTGTGTAGTGTAGGGTAAGAGCTTTATCTTTGTCTCCTTACTGTATGAACATCCAGATTCCTTGAGGTTCCCATTGTGTGTTCTTGGCAAGTTCCTTAAACCCCCTATTTTGATGGCTTCAACTGCAAATGGAGAAAAGAGGATGCAGTTCTTAGGTTTTAGGAAGACTTGTGAATTTAGGACAGTGCCTGGCACATAGTAAACATTTTATTTAGTGTTGTTAGAGCTGTTACTGTATTGCTCAATCTCGGGTGGCTGAACGCCACTTGTCCCTCTAAGAAGTTGGGGTAGAGCTGTTATTGTAGAGTGAAAAAGTTATTTGTATCATCTATTTGTACCTTTTGTCACTAGCTTTATAGTGGTTTCTTAAGTGTTGAAACAATTCACTAGGAAAATGGCATGATTTTTTCCCCCCTTGGTGATACACATGTAAATTAGCACTGCCCCTTTGGAAAGTAGTTGGGTAAGGTATGACCAGTCAAAATCACTTTGACTACTGATTGTCTCTTCCTAGGAGTCTTTTAAGGAAGTAGAGGAGATTATATTAAAGAAGGTGTTACATTTATAATGTCCAGATTTGGAGGGAATGGTTCAATCAGTTCTGGCTCTCTCAGATTTACTGTTGGTGGATTTGGAGACCTTGTAATAATAGTATGGAATATACTTATAATGAAAAGTGCAGCATTTGAAAAGTGTGCACAATGTGATTACAGTCACATTATTAAATAGATACATACTCATATCCAGAATTTCCAGCGGGTAGAACTTAGAAGGACTCTTTTAACTCCCTCTCTGACTTTTTTTTAACAGTCTAGATTTATACAAAACTGATTCTAAAGGCTGAATGTTTACTCTGAAGGTGAGAGTTCTGTATACCTTTTTATAAACCACTACCTTTCATATTTGACTAGGAATTCCAGGTTTAGTCAAATCAGACCCATGGTGTTACAGACATGAAGACAGACCCTTTGTATACTCAAGCAATAGTTGTACATGAACAATAAGAAAAGAATGTAAACCCCAGTGTAGTTATCAGGTAACTTAACAGTTGGTCACTTCGATTTTGTTTTGGGTTTCTGGTATATCGAGGGTTGATTTTTCTAACTTTATTTGCTCATTTTAATGCCAATATTTAAATTGACTTTAATAAACTCTTAAAAACAATCCCTAGAGCAGCAACTTGTTCAGTTTTCCATTGACCATAAGCTTCATTTCTTTATAAGTGGTAATTTTAACAAAGTATAACTTGACCAAGCAGTGCACAGACTGCAGCTTTGTTCTACAGATCCTAGAGAGATGTGCTCGAAGGAAGAGGAGGTTGCTACTACTAAAGTAAAAAGGTGGTTATTACTACTAAAGTAATTAACTTGGAGCTTGGTTCAAGTACAAAACCCAGTCCAAGGGTATGTGTGTATTGGCAGACAACTCCAGTGTGTTTACACCCTAGAAGCTAGTAACTGTTCTCTTATTTTTCATAGCAGACATTCTTTGGCACTTAATGAATTTTAAACTGTTCATGTCTGGCGTTCGAATCTTCAGCATTTCTTCCCTGGAGGAGACAACACCCTTTTGTGTCTGCCTTATATTTTGGGTTACTAGAACTCTGATCTGATAAAGCTTTAATGAGTTCTTTGGAAGTACCGTGTGTGCAGATGATGTAAAAATCAATCCCTATTTCCTTAAAACTTATATGGGTTTTTGATTTCAAAATAAAACAGACATCAGCTCATTCAAGGAAGGTTTGTGTTATGAACAACTAGAGATTTTGTGTAAGAAATATTAGAATCGGAAAAACGAGCGTTTTAGCAGGAGTACTGAGTATCTGGAAATCTGTTGAGAAAAAATTTTATTAGGGTTCATCTGGATTTTGATGTAGTCTCTCTTGTGGAGACTACCATACTCTGGGTTTCTTATTGGCATAGATGGGAATAAATTTTGATGTGTCAGACTTGTATGTGACATTATGTCTTGGGAACAATAGGAAATAGCCTTGATAGTGAATGATCACTGGATTAATTTTAAAAAATGTTAAATTTAACAAAGTGTAATGCTAAAAGTTGTCTCTAACCCCAACTGTTATTTAATAACTGATAACTGTCCAAGCAAGTGTTCTTTTGTTCAGGCCCCCCCTTTTCCTTCATACTCCACAAAATTTAATTTTCATGTTATCACCTATGTTAATTTTCATGTTATCACCAATTTAATACTTTGCAATACTGCCAAACTGTGCCACATGTTTTTGTTGCCGTCATAATAGAAGAACAAAGTAATGGCTATGTTTCCCAACTTGTAAAACTTCTTATCAATTTTTTAGACTTTTCCCTAATCATATTTATATATAATAAAACTTTATTTCTTAGAAGTTAAGCTTGTTTGATCTTTAATCATGACAAGCAGTTTATATTATAGACACCTGTGAAGCAGGAATATAGTGTATTTATCATTGTGAATTCTAAGGATCATGGAAACTGGGTGATGATGCATGTGTTAGAAGCCTAGCATCCGGCAGTGAAAGGACTTCGGAGGTTATTCCTTAAAAAGAAAAAGAAGGGTGTTAGAATAAGTCAGCCCCCAGTATTTTGGAGCTCAGTTGAGAAAAACTGCTTTATGTGACTTAAAATTTGTTATCTATGTGTTTGTTGGTCAGATACTTCTGGCTTGTAGGGTTCATTGTATTAGTGCTGAGAGGCTTGCAGCTACTACCTGTCTTCACACTCTACTATGTTGGCAATTTTACATACTTTTGATTAGTCTAGCTTCTTTTTTTGATATTTGTCTGCTTTAATTAATCACACTTCTTTGTATAGATCTTATGTGGCACTTAAGAAAAATGGACTTAGTTTGAAAGATAAAACATTCTTTGAATAGTTCATGTCAGAATTACTGTATTTGTCATAATCAAACCTGGATTTTTTTATGTGCTGTTTTTGTAGCAAGTAAGATTTAGATTGAGAGAACTTGTCTGATTCTAATCTTAATTCTGTCACTATCTAGTTCTTTTTTTTAAATATATATATTTTTATTTATATATAAATTTCACAACTTTGTAATCTCAAGGGTTTGCCCCCCCCTCCCTCCCCTCCCTTCCCCCCCTTTCCTTCCTGTTCATAGTTGTGCATTTCATTTTGGTGCTTAGCTTGTTTTGACTTTCTCAAGGCTTTTATTTATTTATTTTTTAATTTTATTTATTTATTTATTTTTACTACCTAGTTCTTGTATAACTGTTTTTGCTTTATTACCTCATTAGAAAAAATAAAATGTGCTTGCGCACACACACACACACACACACACACACACACACACACACACACCCACCCACACCCATCCCCATAGCCGTGCTTCGCTGATTTGCTAATGTATAAAGACCCAATGAAGAAAGAAGTCATAAGATGTTCTCTGGAAGGTTTTACAAAGATATGGAGACTTGACTTAATGTGCACTTTTTTCCCTCTGGAGGTAAACTCTGGAAAAAAGGGGGGGGGTCTTTTAGAGAATATTCTTTTTGTTTCTCTTTCCTTTTGTAAATAAAGAGTAACTTCTTTTTGAAGTTAGTGTTCCTATACCTTTAATAAAGTAAAAACAGGAAATGCCTTCTTTTATTTAGATGGGCAATGCTGAAGACTAAGTGCATACAGGTTAGAAAACAGGTATCTGTCTTTATGTTATAGCTTCCACTACCTTTTAGTACTAAGAGAAGCTTCATCTTTCCTCCTATTACAATCCCACATTGCCATTTGATTCCTCAAGTGTCAAGTTCATTCCTTTATAGATGAACGCTTGATATGACTCTTTAGACTTGAGTTTATCGAAACACTTTTTTCTTTTTACCTTCAGCTCTCATCCATCTTTATTTTAGTTGAGTTTAGATTCTGTGGTCCATCCTTGTAAGAACTCCCACAAAAATGCCCCTAGTTTCCTTGTTTCTCACATCTTACTTGCCTGGAAAATTCCACCCTGTTTTAACTCCCATCTTTCATCTTTGTATATGTATTTGAATAGATGAACATAACAGGCAAAAAGCAATATAATTGGATTGGTTTTTCTTTAAATTTTTTTATTCCAAGCCTCAGATAGTCTCTAAGTACTGGCTAGCAATCTTAATATAATTTTCCAGTGGTTTTCAAATTTCTGTTGTGTGAGGTTGCAGTTTGTAGTCTTCTCAAAACTCTCATATCTTTAGTTCTCTTTCATTTTCAGCTGGTGCTTTTTATGCTTCTTTGAGGATGGAGGAGGGGATTCTTTCAGATGAAAAACTTCACTTTCCCATTAGCAGATCTATCAGTATCTCTACCCATCTTACTTTCTTCCCTTGTATTATGGTGAAGGACATCTCTATATTCTTGTTAAAGATGAGTTCTTTATTTACTTCTGGATATTTATTCAGGGTCAGTGCTGCTTTTCTTTCTCCACTTTCTTTTCTACTTTATTCACTTTCATTCTTATATATAAGTCTCCCACAGCATTGTGGGCAAGCTAATATCTTTTTATTTTTTATTTTCTGCAGTCTTCCACCTCTTCTGTTTTTTTTCTTTTTTTTTGTTTTTGTTTTTTTTCGTTTGTTTTTGTTTTTCCTCACCCCTATGAGACCTCCGCCATGCTGCTGTTACACTTGTCTGTAACCTCAGTTCGATTGTCACTGTCCACTGGTTTATTTTGTCTGTCCACCTGCTTTGTTTCCTTGTATTGCACATATAGGTGAAGTCATTGATTATTTTTTTCCTTCTGATTTATTTTACTGTGCATAATCTGAAGTTTTTTTCCATTTTGCTGCAAATGGCAACTTTTCATCTTTATAACTGAATAGTATTTCATTGTATATTTATACAACATCATTTTTATCCAACCACCCATAACATTCCATGGCTTAGCTATTATAAATAATGCTGCAGTAAACATTGTGGTGCATGTAACTCTTAATGATTACATATTCTTAGCCTAGATACCCAGGAGTGGTATTGCTGGATCATATGGTAGTTCTATTTTTTTTTCCTATTGAGGACACCTCATAACTGTGTTCTAAAGCAGTCACATCAATTTATATCCCCATCAGCACTATTTCCAACACTTGTTACTTACATTTTGATGTCACCCATTCTCAGTGGTCTGAGATGATAGTTCATTGTGGTTTTGATTTGTATTCCTCTAGTAATGTGATGTGGAGTATTTCTTCATGTGCCTGTTGACCATCTGTATGTTCTCTTTGGAGACAGGGCAATCCACAGCTTTTGCTCATATTTTAATTGGGTTGTTTATTTATATTTTGCTCCATTGCATAAGTTCTTTATATATTATGGATACTAACCCTTTATCTGATAAATGGTTTGCAAATACCTTCTTCCATTCTGTAGACTGTCTTTCACTCTGCTGATAGTTTCTTTTGCTGTGCAGAAGCTCTTTAACTTAATGTATTCCTGGTTGTTTATTTTTGCTTTCATTTCCTCTTGCTGTTGGGGTTTGAACCCCTAAAGATATTCCTAATGATGATATTGTGGACTATTTTATCTTTGTTTCCTTCTTTGTATTTTACAATTTCAGGTCTTCCATCCAGGATTTTAGTCCATTTTGAATTTATTTTTGTGTTTGGGGTTAAAGTGATCCAGTTTCATTATTTGCATGTGTCCAGTTTCCCAAAACCATTTGTTGAAGATATTTTTCTTCACCTGTGTATAGTCATGTTTCCTTTGTTATAGATTAAGTGTTCATATATGTGTGGATTTATTTCTGGATTCATTATTTCATTGATCAGTGTGTCCATTTTTAGTCTCATACATATGTTTTAATTTTTGTTGCTTTGTAATGTATTTTGAAGTCAAATCTGAAACCTTCATTCTTCTGTATTTTTTCTGTATTTCCCATAATAGCTTTAGCTATTATGTCTTGTGGCTCCATAAAATTTTTAGTGAAAATTATTGTACTTTTCATACTATTTTCTTTAAAATGATTGGAATTTTCATAGGAATTGCATTGAATCTGTATATGAACATCTTGACTATATTAATTCTCACTATCCACAAATATGAAGTATCTTTCCATCTCTCTGTGTCTTGTTCCATCTTTTAACAGTGTTTTGTAGTTTTTATTGTATAGTCTTTACACTTCCTTTGTTAAAATTATTCCTGGGTAGCTCGTTTTTTTTAATGTGATTAAAAATTAGATTGTTTTCTTGGCCGGGCACGGTGGCTCGTGCCTATAAGCTTCAGGCTATGAAGCGGCCAGGGCTAGGATCACGGTTTGAGTCCCGCCTGGGACCCATAGTGAGACCTAGTTCCAAAAAACAGCTGGGCGTGGTGGCGCGCGCCTGTCATCCCAGCTACCTGGGAAGCTGAGACTGAGGATTGCTTGAGTCTGTGGTACCCCGGGCAACGTGAGCCTGCAGTTCCATGGGCAAAAATAGCGAGACCTAGTCTCAAAAAAAAAAAAAAAAAAAAAATTAGATTGTTTTCTGAATTTAATTTTCTTCTCACTCATTTGCATACAGGAATACAGCAGATTTTTGTATATGGATTTTGTAGCCTATTACCTCCCTTCACTCTTTATTGTAATTACTGAAATGTAAGTATTTGTTGACATTTTACATTTGGTTTTTGGGTGTTTCATAATTCTTCTGCTTTTCTCTTATTCTCATATCTTGTGCTTTGACATATTTTTTAAAAAAATTATGTTTTGAGTACGCTTTCCAGTATTTTATATATTTCTTTTGTGAATTTTTATTTTGAGGTTATGATGAGCTTTACAAATAAGGTTCTGTACTTATAAACTGTTGGGTAGGTTGGTCTTGACCACATTCTAACAGTCCACGTTTTTACTGTTTCCCTCACACATTATTGTGTCTTGCTAAACTTCCTCCCACCACCACCCAGGAAATTAAATTATGTTCCATATCTTCATTTTGCAATTATATCTTATCTTTAAGTGAGAGATTCTCCAGCTCTGGAGCCAAGATTAGAAGTTAAAGTTTAAAAGACATATTATTGAAAAAGGTATATATTGGCCTTTATTAGAGGAAGGTGGTTCAAATTCTAATTGATTCATTGTTATATCTCACTTTATTCCTAGAAAGAATTTAAGGTACCGATATATACAAAGATTTTTTTTCTTTATAGCTAAGCCTTCTGAAAGAGTTTCTGTGGTTCACTTTCTCACTTTCAGTCACTTGCTCCATCATGAGTTACCTTCCACTCATCCTCACAACAGGATCACTGGGGTCTGTCACTAATAGGGCTCTTTATTTGACCTTTCTATAAAGTCTAAAAATGACTGCTTCTTTTTTTATATATGTTTTTCTTGATTTTAACAGTAATACAATTTCACTATGAAAATTTTAGAAAAGGACATCTGTAATTTCTGACAAGAAAAGTTTTTCTTCGTTGAAATGTAACTGTAACCACTGTCTTTCTCCTCTCCTCCTGTATTTGTTGGCCAGATAGATATCTTGCAGTCAGTGTTTCTTAAAACTGAACTTTCATTTAAATCTGTTCAGCCACTGTGTTACCTTCTTACTAAAAGATTCCTCACTCTTCATCTAGTTGCTGAAACCTTAAAATGAGGATCTATCCTTGACTTCTCTACCTCAACTTTCATTTGTCACTAGTAGCTAACATCCTGCCTTTTATTTACTAATCAATTTACTTGTTTCTTCCATAGCACCTTAACTTGATTTTCACCAGCTTCTGTTTCCCAGAAGCATTATCTTTTATTGAACCTCTTAGTATTTCATCTGTCTTCTTCAGGGCTTAGCTTAGATAAAGTTAGATTTTCTCTGATGCTGGTGGTCCCCTCTTCTCCCGATACATTCCTTCTCCATTCTCTTTTTCCCACCATTGACTCCTATTACCTTCCTTTATAACACAAACCACTTTCTATTGTATTTGCCTGTTTGTTTTTTCTTAAGGGGAGTGACTTATTCATAATTGTAACAGCAATGTTTAATCTGAACTTCAACTAGATTTCTTTTTTTTTTTGAGACTAGGTCTCACTATTTTTGCCCATGAAACCACAGATTTACGCTGCCCAGGGTACCACAGATACAAGCAATCCCCAGCCCCAGCTTCCCAGATAGCTGGGATTATAAGTGTGCCCCACCACGCCCTGCTATTTTTGGGGACTAGGTCTCGCTGTGTTGCCCTGAGCGGGACTCGAACCGCAATCCACAGCCCCAGCCACTTCATAGGCTGAAGCTTACAGGCACGCACCACCATGCCTGGCTAGATTTCTGATAATAGGCATAGAAGGAAATGAGTGGTGGTTAGTAGGCAGGGTTTGTTTTTTGTTGTTGTTGTTGTTTTTTTTTTTGTAGCTGTTATTATTAGTTTTATGGTCTTGGGTGCCTTTAAATTTGTATCTTCAAGTGATATGATTGGTTTTCACTTACCTTATCCTCTGGTAATTGTTCTGTGAACAAGCTTCCAGTGTGTGAAGAACAAAACAAATGTAAAGCTGTTGGGTTGAGTGGAATGGGTTCTGTGACCATGCATTACTTTGATAAATAAATTAGAGTTCCTGTAGAGACAAGGTGGCTGCTTCAGTTAGGTTATTGTGCTAGGATTTTTAGCATCTTGATTGGATGTGGGGCCAGAGAGGTGGTTTCTAAGTGTCTCAGCTTTCTGGCGTGGTTGACTTAGGTATACTTGATCCTGTCTTAGCTAGTATTGATTTTTGAGATTCTTTTTTGAGTATGTCTACTAGGCAGTATTAGGAAGATCAAGCTACTGGAGAGTCATCAGCATGTGGTCATTGCTTAAAAGTAATGATGGTCTAAAAAAAAAAAGGACACCTTAGAAATAGTGATGTTTTAGGGCCAGAGAGAGGAGAGCTTGGAAAAGTGATGAAGATGAAATTGGTCAATAAAAAACCATTGACTTTGTTATGCTTTAAAGAGAATGATAACTAAGAAAACAGGGCTATCTTTACTCAGTCATTAGACTATCCTTCTGTACAGACTGTCTGCTTGATTTTTTTGTCAAATAGTTCTACCTCTTTTTGGTAGCCCTAATCTCCTGCCCAAAGTTTGTTACATCAGATCTAATGTGACCTTTAAAGTTCCTCTCAAGTTAAATATAAGGTTAAAAACAGATGCTGGGCACAGTCCCAGAAATTCTGTTTTGGTGAGCTTAGGGATCTTAATTTTTTATAAGGACCTTAGTAAGTGTCTGTGGGACACTCGGTGTGTAGGTAAGTGCTATAAATCTGCACTTAATTTAGTTACAAGAAAATAGAACTTTATAAAAGACTTAGTAGAGAACTTTAAAAATGTGATTGTAATGAAAAGGTGGCAACCATGGAAACTTGACTGGAGCTTTCCACAGTGCCTGTCAGTGTTTGAGTGGGTGGGATATGTTGGGGAGGCGAACACGCCACCATCTGGTATATTATGTTAGAGAAGTAAAGTTTTCATTTTATGTTTTTTTGTAGCAGATGCTCCTAGTTCCCTGCATCATATCCACATGATCTACCACTGATTTTTTTTTTTTTTTTACCAAAACGCAATTTCTGCAGTTTTTCCCTCTCAGCCTTGCCAACACTTTTCTATTTTTCTACTTCATAGCATTCAAGTGCAACAAAGGAAGGGGAGATGTTAATATCCCAGGCAACCTTCAACCAGTGAACTCCAGCACCTTTCTAAAAGCTCTGCCTACTTTAGGAGTTCCCAGGAGTAGCCCTTGCCCTCCATCTGTAACCCTGATCTTATCAAATGACTATTGCATTTCTCCTTTGCTTTTGTACCGTCCTTCACTTCTGTTCTCATGGATCATCTCCTCTTTCATTCCTGCTAAAATCATGTCTTTGAGTAATATGTCAGTAATGAGCTGACTTTATGAATTAATAAGTGCAAACAAAATTCTGTAATCATATTAGTTTCTTTTTAATGTTTCTGCCTATCAATAATAGCACTATCAAAAATAATTTGTGGGGGAGTAAGGCAAAAGGAACATAGTGTGCAATGCAGTATGACACACACATTGCTGAAGTTTTAATTTATTCATAGATAACTCTTAATGAGATCATTGTGACAATTTATTGAATTTTCAGCAGTCTCCATTTCTTTCATTTCAGTTAGATAGGGGTGAAGGAGTATGAAAAACTAGAACATCATTTACAGAGAAACAGCATAGGTGTGCCTTCTCTATTCATTTACCATTTATCTATTTGTGTATCTTTTTCTTGTTCTTGAGGTATTCTAGGTAGCTCCTTTTGTCTTACTAGATTGTAGAATTAGTGATAAGAATAGTGTGGCTATTTAAAATGCTATAAAATGAAGAAAGGGGAAAGATATTTATAGATTTGGAATATAAATTGGCAAAGATGAGAAATAGATCTGATCTCTTATATGGATATAATTTGAAAGCTAACTGTGCCAGGTTAATTGCAAGATGACTCCTTATCTAGGCATACCTGTATTTTGCCTTTAGCTGACATTTTTTCTTCAATCCAGAGTGTTCTGTGTCGCACTGAGCTATTTTGACATATAAATTGACTGAGATCTTTAGATAATCTAGTATTTCAGCCCTTAAATATTTACCTCAGACCTAGAGAGGAAGTGACTTGTTAGTTAAAACCATCCTGTCTGACTAATTGCTGATGTGGCAGAGACTAGACCAAAGGCCTCTGTACATGAAAACATTTTTCTCTCTAGTTTCTAAAATGTCTCCTATCTCTACCTTTGACCAAGGGAACAAGGCATTGTTTTCCTGAACTAACTCAAAATAGTTTTTATAAGTAATAAGGATTATGAGTTCTATGTTTGACTCAAGATACGTACAGAAAATCAGGAAAGTGTAAGAGCTTATACAAATAGATTGTTTGGGAAATCAAGAGTATCCGATGTGCAGAGTATATATTGCAAACAAATGAAAATTTACAGACATCTCAGTAGTTGACAGTATGGAAATTGTTTAGAAAGCAAAGTGACAATTCATTTTGCAGCCAGTAAAATGCTATGGTGATGACTTAAAAAAAGTGTTAACTAATAGGGGTTCTGGACGAATTTCACACTTTCTTTTATACTCTGCCTTGTACTTAATTGGGATAGTTCTAGTTAAGTTCAAATTTCTTTACACTTCATGGTCTAATCATATATAGACAACTGATGTCAGTTTTTGAGATTTACTCAGTATGATGTAATTTATTTTGACTTATTCACTATGGAGAGTGGTTATTTTGCTTTTGTTTTTTTGAATAGTTACATTAAAAACTAGGTGAAATGAGAGTTGGTAAAGATTTTCCATTAGAAGATTTTCTTGCTAGAATCACAGGAGTGTAAGTTTAAAAGAATTTCTAAAAACAAAGTCAACTGCTTAATCCAATGTGATCTTTCTTCCTCTAGAGCCTCTGTTATGCACCTCAAGCCATATTGGAAACTCCAGAAGAAAGTTCAACCTGCGGAAATTGGCAGGGAAGCTCTGAGAACGCCTGCGGGCCGCCAGAAGGCTACACACGATGACAAGTGTAACGCTGGCTACGTGAGGCCAGGTGTCTTTTCTTCAACTTCTCTTGGTAAAGCATCATCTCAAAAACCTTTTGGGATCCATTCTCCAAATGTTCTGTGCAGTATGAGTGGGAAGAGTCCTATAGAGAGCAACTTGAATGTTAAAACCAAGAAGAATGTTCCGTCTGCAACAATCCACCAGGGTGAAGAAGGGGAAGGTCCACTTGATATCTGGGCTGTTGTAAAACCAGGAAATACCAAGGAGAAAATTGCCTTCTTTGCAGCACACCAGTGTAGTAATAGGATTGGATCTATGAAAATAAAAAGCTCCTGGGATATTGATGGGAGAGCAACCAAAAGAAGGAAAAAATCAGGGGATCTTAAAAAAGCCAAGATACAGTTGGAAAGGATGAGGGAGGTCAACAGCAGATGCTACCAACCAGAGCCTTTTGCATGCGGCATTGAGCACTGTTCTGTGCACTACGTGAGTGACCCTGGGGACGGCCTCTATGCTGGGAGGCCTCTATCTGTCATACAAATGGTTGCCTTCCTTGAGCAGAGAGCCAGTGCTCTGTTAGCCAGTTGTGCAAAAACTTGCACTAATTCACCTGTGGTGAGGTTTTCTGGGCAATCCAGAGGTGTGCCCCCAGCCTCCGAACCCTTCTCCGCTCTCGGAGCGTGTGAAGAACCTACTGAAAAGGGAAATCCTGAGGTTGGTGAGCCACAGAGTGAACCCATCCGTGTGCTTGACATGGTCGCCAGACTGGAGTCTGAGTGCCTGAAGCGACAGAGCCAGCGTGAACCCGGGAGCCTCTCAAGGAATAACAGCTTCCGTCGCAACGTCGGCCGGGTGTTGCTTGCCAGTGGCACTCAGGCTGATGAAGGCAAAACAAACAAAGGCACTTCGGAGGCTCCTGACTCTCAGGTCAATCCTACGGGATCTGTTTCTGTGCCCGGTGGCCCCTCAAGAGCTGAGCATTGTCCTTCTAAGGGTGACCAGGCCTGGGACAGTGCTGGTGGGGGCTGCCCCTCATTGCCGGCACATGTGAGTTTCCACACGGACAGTGCAGAACTAGAGCCGGATCAGCAAGCAGCTGTGAGAAACAGCAGTAGGTTTGATGTGGAAATGACAGAGGAACTTGTCGGGTCACCTTTTTCCTCTCGCGCTTGCCCCCACACCATGGAATTGCCCACAGAGGCTGTTGATTGTATGAGTAGAGCGCTTGTGCCGCTGACTGGCCAAAATCCTGACCAGAGAAGAAAAGAGTCTTTGTGCATTAGTATCACTGTGTCCAAGGTGGAGAAGGACCAGCCTTCTAGTTTAAAGTCCGGTGAAGACCCACTTCCAGGGATGTTGTTCTTTTTGCCACCCGGTCAGCATCAGTTGGACTCTTCCCAGTTGAATGAAGGCACAACCAAGGAGCCTTCCGAGGCCAGCCCGCTTGACAGTGTCGCTGAGGGTGAAAGTGCATCTGAGGAAAAAAGTGTTTCAGCAGATTCATTTGTCCCACCAGCCTCTCCTGTGGAAGGTACCTTAGGAATACTTGAGGCATCCAGCTGGAAGAAGCAGGTGTCTCATGACTTTCTGGAGACCAGGTTTAAAATCCAGCAGCTTTTAGAGCCTCAGCAGTACATGGCTTTTCTACCCCATCACATTATGGTGAAAATCTTCAGGTTACTTCCTACCAAGAGTCTAGTGGCTCTTAAATGTACCTGCTGCTACTTCAAGTTTATCATTGAATACTACAACATCAGGCCAGCGGATTCTCGCTGGGTTCGAGACCCACGTTACAGAGAGGATCCTTGTAAGCAGTGCAAGAAAAAATATGTGAAAGGGGATGTGTCCTTATGCCGGTGGCACCCCAAGCCTTATTGCCAGGCATTGCCCTACGGGCCAGGATACTGGATGTGCTGCCATCGCTCTCAGAAGGGTTTCCCTGGCTGTAAGCTGGGGCTACATGACAATCACTGGGTCCCTGCTTGCCACAGCTTCAATCGAGCAATCCATAAGAAAGCAAAAGGGACTGAAACCGAAGATGAATACTAAAGCCTGTGTGAGGTGACAAGTGGACCAGTTCTTCGCAACTGCACACCACCACCTAGCTGTACCATTCGGGTGAGTGTTGCTCTCGGTGTCATCACTCTGGGGAATCGGCACTTGCTCCATCGGGACTGCCATTGCTCAGGCATTTTTTAAAACTCTTAATTCACGCACTGTACAATGCAGTTGTTCTCTTTTATAGTTGCACCTCACCTCACACTCGATGCAGGGTGGTATTCTACAGGTTGGTTCACTGGCTGTGAATAACTGTGCCCGTTTTCCCCAGTCAACTCCATCCTCAAAGGACGAAGACTTGCCACCATCAAGGACATTGGGAAGAGTTCATGGCAGACTCTGCAGGCAAGCCCTCCAAAGGGGTTCCAGAAATGTTTCGAGCACTGGCACCATTATTTTAAATAAGTGAATAGTGTCCTGTGAAAAGAATAGCCGCACTCTTGGATGAAAGTATGCTTACAATGGAAAAGTCAGGCACCTTACCCTAGAGCTTGTATGCTTGATCCTGTGAGATTGATGTTTGTGGTGGGAGATGGATTTCATGCCCTGTGGTGTTTACAGTGTATATAGGTTGTGTTTTCATAGGGCTATGAAAGTGCACATTAAACCTGAGCGCCTTTACTTTAGATGAGTGCTTTTGGCCCCTCTGTAAATAATGCTATTAAAATCCAGTTGTATATACGGGATGGCTGAACATTGTAATCACCACAATGCAGCTAGAATAGTGTTGCAGCTACAAATGTCTGGTTTTTTTTATTGTGTTGTCTCAAATTTGTACATCCTGTATAAAATTTGAATGTTTCCCAAATAAACTATGGATGTTTACTGTATAATATATGAATGTTTCTCAGAAGAAACTCTAAATAGTTAAGAGGTTAACCTGTTGAAAGGATACCAAATAATGGTTTAACTGGACAACCTTAAAATTAGTATAGAGAACAACCCTTTGTTATATTTTAGTGATCCACTAAGAATGACAGAATATTATATAGTCAGATTAATAACATTCTTGTCTACTTTATTCTTTGTCTGGTTACAATTTTTTTTTTAACTCCAATAAAAACATGCATCTTAAATGGAACCTGAGTCTTGCAGATTTTTTTCCTCCTTGAAATCATACTGAAGGATGTTGTGAATTGAATCATGAGAATTTAGACTTTTTTGTGTGGGAAGATAGGGAGAGAAGTTCTTCGTGCCACTGGAGACCATATTTGCATAACATTAGGAGTTTATATATTTGCAACCCTTTAAATACTTATTTTGAGAGAACCCCACTCACTGTCTATCCTGTTGGATAAGATAGTATCTAGGATATTCTAACTGCTTGCCAAGACATACTTACTTAATTGTTCAGAAGTCATTGAGGATGAACTCAGACCTGTGGTCATGTAATGCTTAGTTGGGGGCCCCACAAGCTGTGGTGGAGGATCCAAAAACAAGGATAGCTTGAAGTCGACGACGTACACACTAAAAAAAGCCTTGTGACCAGCGTAAGCTGCAGGCTTCTTGTGAAGAAAGCGGTGGTACACGTTCTGGTGGAGGGCTCCGGGAAAAGGGATAGCCCAAAGGAGAAAGCTAGGAAGAGGTCATCAGGTATGCTTTGGCCAGGAGTTGCAGGCAAAGCGGTGCAGCGCTCCGATGAGGTGGAAGTAGGTTCACTTGTGGCCCAGGCAGTGGGTGGCCACAGAACAACTTGCAAACTGGAATCCTTTCTTGGCTGCTTCTGCCTTTATCCTTAGGCAGTAGCTGTTCCTTGCAGGAAAGGGAGCAGTAGACCTGAAAATAGTGTCTCCGGATGCCTAGTAATTCTGCTGTCAGGCCCGTAAATTAGTTAGCTGCTATGCTCGGCTGGAGCCCCAGGCTCATTGATGTGTCTGACACAACCCAGGAAAAGCCAAGCAGAGCTTAATTTTCCTTCAAGATAGTGTCCACTGCTGACTCACCTCAGGTACGTCGAAATACGCTTCACAACTCAGAACTCCTCTGGTCTGAAGTTAGCAGTACTCTTCTCCTGGGGTTTGCACTACATGGGCAATCTCTGTCTCCTAATCATTTTGAGTCCTGATTTAGGATTAAATTAGGAGCTACACACCTACGGAACGTGAAATACAGTATGGAAGGTATTCTCGTCAGTCCTGGCTGTCACTTAACTGGCTCTTGGCTCTATAGGGTGGATGCAGGATAAACAATTCCCTTGGCTGGCTAATCCATTTTGGTTTTCAAATGGACTATGCAAATGTCTCAGCTCATCCTGGCATCTCAGAGATCACTGATGACCTCCTCAAACTTGTAGCAGGACCCAGTTCCTAGAGCTCCCTGGGTGAATGCTACATTTTAGCAGGTGGCATTAGAGGGTATCCCTGTCCCTGGTCTTTTATAGACCAGTGTAGCTCTCCCTTTAGGAGGAAGTTGCTGTGCATCAGAGCTCCCTAGTGCCCAGCCTGGGAAACCAGCCCACTTACTTCCTGCAGCACTGCTGCTACCTGCAGTGCTGTAGGCGTTTAAGGCTTAACAGGTTAAACTTTTTCTCAGGAACATCTAACACTCGATCTTCCACCCCTCACTTTATTGAAAGAAAAGAACCAGAGAAATCTGGGAGCCAATGGCCCTGCTGTCTCTGGGGCAGTTCGGTTTTGTTCCTTGATCAGATTATCAAGGAAGGGATGAACTGGAAATGGATAATAGACTAATACAAAATTTTCTTTTAAGGCCTTTTCAAAATGATTCCATTGAAATGAGTTGGTCAGGCTTTTGCCCTTCCACCATTAGTCTCCATGACCAGCACCTGTGGTTGTACACGCCTGGCCCAGTGGGTGTGCACGTGTGAGTGAGCTCACCTGGACCAGGGAGGTGGCGAGAAAGGGGCAGCGTAGCCCTAGGAGGGAGCACAAGAGAATATGAGTGGGGAAAGCCAGAGGGAGTAGGAAGTTTCTTGGGAGTGCTGGGGGTCTCGCCTGCCTCCCAGCCCTGGCCCTGCCCTATGTAACTGCTAGAACCAGTAAGAACCTAACCAAGCCTGATGCCTGCACGACAATAGGCGTATGAAAACATTCTGCAGAATTGACCTCTTCCCCTGCCTGAGCTCACTGGTAGAGATCTTGGCTCATAAGGTACTTCCTTTGAGAGTTCCAACTTGTTCTACCCCCCCCCCCC